>VXBO01002238.1:502865-521659 GCA_013400135.1 Rhinoptilus africanus | reverse complement strand
GAAAAAGAAAAAAAAAAAAAAAAAAAAAAGAAAAAAGAAAAAGATTTCTTATTTTCTCTCCCCAAAGAAAGGGGTATTTCTCTTCACTTCCCTTGGCAAAAGGAAGAATTTTCCTCTGCAAAACCTGTACAGGATAGGTACAGAGCAGAACTTTCACATAGCCATCATTCATTTGAATGTGATAGAAGAAGAAGAGTCCAATTCTGATCATAGCTGACACTAATAACTTCGGGGAAACTGTATCAGATATTTAACAGTTCAAAGGAAGAGAAAAATCTAGATCTTTACTGGTAATGCACTGATACCGAAAGTAAATTCATGCTGGAAGAAGAAAAGAGAAAACAGAGACAAAACCTTTTTCCTTACCATCTGTCTGCTCTAAGTCATTTTGTGCAAAATTACTTAAACTGTTTCTGTTAAGAAAGTCTATGTTGGATCTAGCTCATCTCATGTATTACATTTACTTTTCAGATATTAAATCCAGTATACGTCGTTTCTTGTACTCTTTTAATACCCAACATCTATGTACACAGAAAAACTGAAACATGAACACTAAATTAATTTTAATATAATGTTCCGGGATATACTAATACGTTCCATTTGTACCTCTCTCTTTAAATTTCTTTTCCAAGGGTATCAGTGAAGACAGACCACTAAAAATTATATTTGCCCCTAGGTATTCACACGTTTGTTTTTATAACTATTACAATGTTTACACTCTTAAATAATGGTTCATGAGAAGTCTGAGAATTAAATGGCCACTCTTTGAAGCAATAAGATCAATTAAGCTTTCATATGTAAAATTTTGCAAAAACAAATCTGGACCTTACAGGCAGCCTGCTCAGACAGCAGTGAATTGTAACATTAAAGTGAAAGCAATCAGCAGTGGGACAACAGGAGCCAGGCACATTTATACGTGGGGCAGGTGGGAATCCAGGTAGACTATCTACCCTGAATTAACTATCTCTGTACTCAAGAAAAATTAAGAAAGTGGCTTTGATGTGAAGTAGTGATGAAGATTTTGTAAATGGAAGCACAAGCTGCTACGTAAGCAAAATCTGCAAATTAGTCAAAATCTAAGAATAACCTGTAGGCTTTACTGGAAGTAAATCAAAAAACTGGCAAGTTGAGAGAAACACTTCTTAAGAGATGTTAATTCAATCTTGTACCAAAGTTAATTAGCAAACTATGTATCCGTGTACATGAGTTTTCATGTATTTTGTCTATTGCAGCATTTTGAGATTTTCTAATGGTCATGAGATGAGCTTATTTTTATAACTCTTGATGAAAGCATGCATTTAATTTACAAAATGTTGTATTTGTAATTTTAAGTATTTCAGATAACGCTTCTCTGATGAAATATCCATCTTGGGAGGTCTCTAGTTATTTTCCATCTTCTTATGTTTACAATATACAGCTCTAAGCTAGGTAACGATATTTAGGTCTCTAAATATTCCATAGTCTACATGGAAGCATTTTCCTGTATTAGAATGCTGAGTTTTTCCTCTGTTACTTAACTCTGTTCATATTTGTGAAAACAAATTAAGTTGCAACAAATTGGTTTGTTAATCTTGATGTTTGCATGGAGTGAATGAAACAAACAAGATCTCCAAACCAATTGCCTTAAACTTTGGATGCAATCACGCCACTGTTGGAAAGAGAAAGTTGCTAATTTTGTTACATACTGACTCAGAGCAGACAGCTGGTAGAGAATGTTCTTATTCCAATCAAGCTTATTTTGTATAATGAGTTGGGCAAATGTACACAACTGGGTAAGCAACGTATATAAAAACAAAAATATGCAGCTCATTTAACAAAACACTGCAGATTATAACATTTCAACCGCTCATGTTCACCGTGGAGTAAGCACTTAGCAATGTGTGCAGTTCTCTCAGCATGGTATAGAGTTAGATTGGCAGAACCAAAAATTTAACAGCACAGAACAGAATTTTATCAACATACACCACCGAAGTAATAAAGTACACAAACCGAAGCACTCATATAAGCAGCTGAACTCATTCAGGTATTCCTGGTGACAGTTAAAGTGGTCCATGCAGCTCAGGCAGTGAAGTGTGCGAAAATGTAATGACTACAGCATGCACACCTTCGCCAGAAAAACATGTAGCTCGCTCAATAAAGTATGCAAACATCTTTGACCTGAGTGCTATAATAAAAGGTTTGTGATACAGCAATCAAACATTTGCTGAACAAATCTAATTTTTAGTCTAATTTTTGTCTATACTGATGTTCTTCAAGTGTGTTAAATGCTGTAAAGAGCAATAGGACTAGATATACGCTACACTGACTCTTTCCTAAGAAAATTATCACTGTTCTGTATGTTTTTATGAATTATAGGGATGTACAATGGGTGGCATTTAAAGAGCAATATAATTTAGATAACCAAAAATGAAAAACCTCGCAATTTTTTTTTTCCTTTTTTAAGAGTGGAGTTAAGAAAATAAAACTAGATGAAGTGTACTTACAAATTCCCTGGAAATTGCTATGGTCTCCAGAGCATCAATCCAGAGAAGAATGGCAGGATTTGTTACAATAAAAATACTCATATTCCTTTTGGAGTGTATGAATACCACTAAAAGAAGCAATATTCAAACTGACGCTGTACCAGAAATGATAATTGCGTGGTTTCACTTCAGTTATGATTCAATTTCAATCCATCGCATTATTCTGACAAACTGATCTGCAACTTCTGGGCAGGCAGAAGAGGCACGGTGCAGAAAAGCCTCTCAGGTAAAACCACGCTATGTGAGGATGTGGGGAGGGTGCATCAGGAGCTATTGTGGCTTCACAGTCCTGCAGTCTTGGGCTTTGTCCCTGGACTGCCAGATCTGAGACAAATGTTGGAGAACATGAGGGAAGGCAGGTATGTTCTGCCTACCAAGAGGAGGAAGATGTCCTCTTTCCATAAGGTGTGCAGTAAGCATGCATCTGGAGTTATCCGGCTGCTAAAACCATTAAGAAAGAGAAGTGAGGAAAGGCTTGGTCCTGCCATTAGCCTTAAAATTTACTCAGTCTTCCTTTGCAAACTTGTTTCAGGAATTAAAAACATAAACAGGGCTTAAGGGCTGCTGTTAAGTGGTTTTAGCGTGAGCAAGACAAAGATGAACCTTAAACACAAGAGGAAAAAATGGCTGAAACGTGTCACACATTTTATCTTATTACCAGAAGTTTGCAGTTTCCTGACTGTAGCTGGAAGGAGCCGCTAGTTTTGGGGGGGGATAATCACACGAGGGTGGTTTTGGATTTGAGGTGAAGGCGTTCACCGTGGATAGTCCCATTGGACATTACATTCCAACTGGTCTGTGTGAGCACAGGGTGAACTGTGATCTCTTAAACACTCATTGTTCACCCACGTTCTGGCAGATTTTCTATCTGAACCTCCCACCTGAAGCAGATATCCAAAAGAAAAGTCACATCTTTGCCAAAGGTTAAGTGCTTTCCCCCAGGAGAAGGACACATCAGGTCCCTTCAAGGAGACTGCCAGGTTTATTTTGTATGGTTTTCCCTAGCCGACTTCTCAGGAATAACTGAGCTGCTTTGGCTGACATTAAAATAGAAAAAAAAGAACCCAACAAACAAACCAAAGAACACCACAAAATTCCGCCTGAGGCAGACACCTGGCACAGGAAATTTTGTGTCAAATCATTACGAGAAGTTATAACTAACTGAAAATAGAGTTTGCAGTAGGAAGCGTCAGGCATTCATAATATCACTGTAATATATATTAAATATTAAAAATTGTATTATATATTTAATATTAATAGCATAAGAATGCTAATTCAGAGGACAATGCTTCGTGATACAAGTATGATACGAACTTTACTATGAGCCACTAAAGTACATCAGGACCAATTGTTTGAAGCCAGGCAGGAACAATTTCATCAGTTAACCAGCCAAAACAAGAGAACTGGGCATCAACACTAAAACCTTTCAGCTGAAATTAAGTCTGAACTCTTGTGCCCTGAACAAGCGTTTAAGATTCAAAGGTCCTGGATGCCAAAGGGCTTTGCTTCTCTTTCACTGCTTGATATCTTGATTTACTCGCCTGCTGATTCTGTAGGTATTACAGTGTTTTGTGAATTCCTGAAACCTGCAGCTTTTTGTGAGCTGGGTTCTTGCCTTTGGCAAGAGTCTTGGTTATCCTTTCCTTCCTTCCTTCTCTTTTTTTTTTTTTTAAATCCTGTCTTCTATAAATGTAAGTTTTCATCCCTTTAAAGGGCAGATCTACTTCAGAATAGCATTCCAGTTAAAAAAAAAGGCAAACTAACACACAAAGAAAAGAGAAATGAACTTTTCAAGCCAACCCCATGACTTGTGAGATTTTCAGTCACCATTTCTGAATGTGAGAAACCAGTAACGTGGGATTGCTGCCTTCTCACAAAAAAAAAAAAAAAAAGTGCTGCATTTCAGTATTTGTGTCAGAAGGTCTTTGGGATCTTTCCTGTAAAGCACCTTACACAAAGCTGTACAAAAATAAATTATACTGGAGGGACTTCAAATGGAAAGGAAAAAAGTGTCACCTGCAACTGTTACCAACGCTGAAGAAAACAAGTAATATAACTGTCAAGTCTGTGCAAAATCCACAGTGAAAACTTACAAATCTCATTTTTCTGACCTTTTAAAATTTAAATCATTCGTTACTGCTAACATTTTAAAATAACCCATGCTTTCTTTTTCCCTTTGTAGGAACACATGTCCTTTCCAATGGAAAATTTTTTACTATTGATAGCATTTACCTTTTTCCTCTTCAGCTGAGGAGTTTTCACAATCTGCTGATGCTCAGGAGAGTAAAATAAATACCTACCTACTGAGGGAGGATGTTGGGGACCATCTAGAGCTCCACCAGACTCACTGATCAGTTGCAGCTCTGTCTTGTTAACTGGAAATTGTCAAGTCCTCACAAGGTAATGAAGTCTTAGGAAAGGGATGCAGAAAATGGTCTACAGATTGTGAATTATAGGATTTTTTTTCCCCCCTTGGTAGCTCTTTTCATTTAGTTACTTAAAAGAGAGAAATGCTGAAGTCTGGGGTGTTCGAAAGAGCAACATTCAAATAAGACTCAAAGTATTTTAGTACATTGAGAGCTCTGATATACTGCTATGCTAACTATAAAATGAGGTTAGCATTTATTGTTATATTTGTCTGTGTATTTGAGATATTCTTGGTGTTCATGCTAGCCCAAAAAATACTTTTGTAAATAATTGCCAATTTACACATCTGCCCTGTTTGTCTGTCCTTTCTGACAGTTCTTTCTTTGCCTACAAACTAATACACTTAAGCACAGACCCACAGGAGTTGTAACACCTGTGCAAGGCAGTGTTCCCTTTTGGAATTGCACTGTCAACATCAGCATTATCTCACTCAGGTCTAGGGCAGGAGGATACTGTGGAGAAGGCCATCTTCTAGCAGAAAGCTTTCAAAAGGATTTGCAGAAGAACAGAGGAATTGCTATTCTCTGTTTAGTGTCATGCCATGGACCGACCGCGAGTCTGGCTTCTGTGCATGACCTGCAGGACCTAAACCCTGTGAGGGCAGGAGTCACTCGAGTTTTCCCATTCAACCTTTCTTGGGAAAATGGCAAATTTCTAATTGAACACCCTTCCCTACCAACAGAAGTCAACATTCTGTTAAAGCTTTACTTTTCATCTCAACATCAATAATCTGAAACTTTCAACCGAAAACTCAAAAATGTCCATTTAGAAAGCCAGCAGCGGTGTAATTGGACTGACTCACGTTCCTTGCTCCCTTGGGCCAAAATTTCCAATAGAATTGCAAATGTGTCACAGGACATATATTGTATTGTGTTGACTCATCAAAATGAAAATAGTAAGGGTTCTGACAGGGCATACAACCAGCCTACAGAGGTATTTAAAGCAGGTTTGTAGCTGAAACCTTCTTGCCAAAATTTTTCCATTCGTTGTTGCAAAAGGTCAAAATATTTGGGAAAAAAAAAAAAAAAGGCATCTTTATTTAATCAGCTCTGGAAGACCAGGTACTTTTATTTTCTTTTCCTATCTTCTCACATATGCACAGTCTTTGGCAAAAGAAACACTTCTAGTTACATCGCTAGGAAATTACAGAGCTACAGGAATATGTGATCAACTTTTTACTTGATATTTGACAGGTGTCTGGGCTCCGATGGTCTTGTCATTGACTTTCTCCATATACGTGGGTAATATTTTCAGGATCAGTTGAAATATAGAATAAGGAAACAGTGCATGGTCTTTTACTGAGACTTTCTCAACTAGCTAAATTATTTCCTAATATATTCCATTTCCAGATGACATTTGAAGTAGAGTCATGTATTAAACTCCTTCTACATAATTACAGAAGCTATCCATGTTTAGGTTCTATATTCTTTTCAATCAATATTATGGCTGCAGGTGGGTAGTAACAGCTGGCTGTTCTGGAACGTGTTAGCAAAATTTGCGGATATCTTACATCCCTCAAGAGGGAGCAGCTGAAAAGGCTTAGGTTTTCCTTTTCCTAATAGAAGTTATTAAGCCAGTGAGAAGAAATGCTGCAAAGTTTGGTATGATTTAAAATAGTAATAATAATTACACGTTCTTGGTGGCTCAAAAAGATAATTCTATCAACAAAATGTTTTCTGGCCCAAATCCTGTTCATGGTGCAGGGCCCACAGGAGGCCTCAAAACAACGAGATCAATGTGGAAAAAGGGGAAGGAGACAGGAAGGGTCACCACATCATTGCTACAGGGAACCGATATAAAAACCAACCAACCAACCAAATAAAAAAAACAAAAAAAAGCCCATGTTTACGAACACTGGCATAAGGCATGTCACTGAGGACCAGAGAATAAAGTGACAAACACTGTGTCCATGTGGGAAGATTCTGCTTGCCCCTTCTTTCTCCTCTATAACGTCTACTTCATAAAGTGCAACAGTCAGCCTATGATCCAGAATCAAAACCTCCCTTACCAACAAGAGATACTCTTACCAACAAATTAGACATTTATAATGGATACCAAAGTGATGTACATCAATAATTACTCAAGCTCAAAGCATGGAGGTGGAGCTCTGAAAACTGACACTCTCACAGAAATACAGTGGCAGTGATATTTGTATGAATCATGATTTTGTTCAACCCTTGAAAACACAGAAGGAAATAATCACAATTTAAATAACATGCAAATACAAAGACAGCAATTCATCTGATGCCCAGGCTGGAAGATGAGAATGAAAAAGCCATGAAAAAGTCCTTGTGAGAAGCAAAGGAAGATAAAGAAAGCCCTGTTAAGGGGGAGATTTAGGTGAAGCTTTTCCAGCAATTGTTTACTTTGGATTTTTGCAGCTGGTATTTTTCACAGTTAAAAGCTATTGTTTGTCTGGAGCTTGTGGGGAAAACCTGGGGGGGAAAGCAAGGAGTTGATAACACACAGAAAGACAGAATATATGGGAGAGCTCAAAACCAGCACCGATATATTTGTCTCAGTGATCTCTGATGGGTTACAAAAGCAAAGATATTTCGATGTGTACAATCACTAGTTATTGCTGCCAGTGGTCTTGGTTACATTACTGGGATCGTAGCCTTGCAAATGTACGAAACCTCTCTATTTACTTCTCCAGTAACTAAGCACAGATGAGCTTTGTGTCCAGTTTATTCATCGAAGTCCTTGGTTTTCTCTTTTTTTTAACTCAAGCATTTTGGTTGCTATTACAATTAAACCTTTGAACCTTCTATGTCCTTCCATGCTTGGTGATGAATAATAATGGAATAAAGGTTTCCCCCTATTTATAGTTAGAATTGGAATGGGATCTTTACTGGAGTAGCTGTGCTGCTGATGAAAAAAAACGCCCCAAAAAAAGGGGGTTTTGTGGAAAAATATAAACAAAATGTTATTAATTTCATTAAACTAAGGGGTATTGTGATAGCGTGTGCCCTCTTGTTTTCTTTTGTAAAATTAATAATCCCTTTTATTTTTTCTGCAGAGTTAAAATACTTTTTTTTCCTGCTCTTTCTAGATGGATCCTTTTGCAATACTGCAACATTCACACAATTCGCCCATTTCTATAAGAAAATGTAATCGATAAGTTAGTGTACATTGGAATCTTAACATTGACAACCAGTAGCTTGTGGTATTGATTTGAAAAAAACTGCTCATGATTTCTCCAGTACTTCAGCACTATTTGTTGTATTTTCAATTTTCACTACCTTGAATTCTACTCCAAGTGTCCAACTCATGTACTAACAGACTACTCAAGGTTTTGTGCTTCAAAAGAAAACCCAAAGGTAAGTAGAAGGAAATCTGATCTAGTTCCTGCTCTTTTTGTGTACCTGTCTATTTGACATTTAGACTAAGATCTGCCTTTACCAGCCATAATAGCACAGGGATGTATGAATTGTCCTCACAGCTTTGAAAATCCCATTCTGAAGCTGAAATGCTGACTGTTAGATTCAAATTATGATCTCTCTCTGTTTGCAAAGGTGATTTGCAGTGTGTGAGTAAACATGTTTCGGCAGTGCCATGAACAGAGCAGCTAAACAAAAGAGCTGGGAGGATTTCAATAGGAAAGTTAAGTGTCTTAAAGCAGAGTGCCCTGTGCTGCACGTGTGTAACACAGGTGTCATTCCTCCCTGGCACTAACCCAAACTTGAGGGGAAAAAAACCCCAACAATGATAAAGCATCATTACTGGGACGTGCAGTATAACTGCAGTCCAGCCAGTCAGGTCCTTTTCTTTTCAAATGCCACAGGTAAAACTTAGGTCTTGTCCATCTGAGCTTTAAACATGGCTAAAAGGACATTAGCATTCAGAAAAGCTCTCAAACATATAAATATTAAGCCTCACTTTTAAGCATTCCTAGGGACTTAAAGTTAAGCAAACATACACCCTTCCTGAGCAATAGTGGATTTCTGATTCGGGGTTTAAGACAGTCTAGCAATATGGGAAAAAGATGCTGGATTTGCCAAAGTCCCATAGGCACAATTTATCCTTAGCAACTGATCACTGTAGATTGGAAGTGACGTTCCTGCAGCTTTGGGATGCAGGGACATTTTTATTACTGTTACAGATCAACTTTAAGTGTAATATTGTTTTGTTAGTTTATGTAAATCAATTTGAAATGCTGTACGAATAAAAAGAATTTGAAAATGGATTGCTCATCTTTATTGGCTTTGAAGTACTGAGTATATGGTACTTTGCAGAAACTATTATATCATATTAAGTTATAAGAAACATCGCTCAGACACTGAGCAAGTCTCAGCACAAATTCTGGTAATTTTCCACCAAAAATGAATCTCCAAAAAGAGATAAATATGGTACAGTGCTGAACATTTTCTCTAAAGAAACCATATCGTATATGACCAAGGACCCTTTCCATATCTTACAGATTTGATTTTACTTCAGCTGGCATCCAAAAGCTAGGGTAGAAATCTGCTTCAAAGTACCCTCTTGGTAGAGAAAACCATCACATCTAGATGGCTGCTTTTTCTTCTGCAAAGCAACAGCAGCAGCAGACTACAGCTATGAGGCTACTACAAATGCTCGGTGCATTTTACCAGGTAAATTCTGCCTCTTTAATATGCCGGCTGGATGGCTTACTCAAAGTTTCTGAAAACCCTTCTGGGGAAATGTGAAAATTGGTAACATTGCTTCATAACACAGTATTTTAGTACAACATCTCAATATTAACCATAATGCTGCAAACGATCTTTCAAACGTTATGTTGTTCAACTTTTCCTGTTGGAAAAGACTCAGGAGTTTTATTTTGAAAACAATATGTAAATATAATTCCTTTCAGATTTCCCAGAATTTTAAAATCATAACAGCAAAAGATACAAATTATTAGCAAAAAAAAAAATTTGCACTGAAGGTACGAGATATTTCTCAGTTCCCTTACGAAGTAATCGCAGCTGATCATCTTTAGTTTTCCAGAGTATCATTTAAACTCTGCTTCCCAAAACACTCATGCAGTTTACACTTTTTTTTAACTGCAATGCATACGACAAGTCTTCCTTTCATTTTACTTGAATCTATAGTTATCATGTCATGAACGCTGCTCCGACAGCCAGCCTACAACCATGTATCAAAAAGTCAAAAAACTGCAAAAACTATAGTGTCCAAGCACGGGGAGGGGGAAGAGCCCACTTATCACAGGGGAGGCAGGAAAATATGAATAAAAAGTGTACACAGTGGCATGAGTACAAGACTTCTAATAAATAAAAAATACCAATATGAGCTTCAAAAATAACAAGGAGTTTCCCACAAAACCGGGCCAGAGCTTTCTCAACAAAACACAAATACCCATTACACGGGAGAATGAGCTCCTTACATACTTGATGTAGAATTCAACAGGAATTTTAGATATGCCAGGAATGAAGACTTAAGCTGTAATTGTGAGAAATAAAATGGTGATTCAGATCTGGGGTTTCAGCTGCAAGAGGAGCACACAGCATGTCTCAAGAGGGTAAAATACATGGCTTAGCACTGCCCCAGTTCTGGATCAGTAGGGATTTCCTTGGCATAAATCAAAGCAATCTAAATAGTACGCTTTCATCCCAGCTACCACGATCCCCAGAGTGGGAAAGCTGAGTCACTCGCTCCTGTGTTAGCACCGAACACAAAGTTTGCCACCAAAAACTCTTCAAAATGGTAACCTTCTTTCCTCAGGTGACAACTGCGGCACAACATGCAGAACCTGTCCACGCCACAAACTCAGATCAATATCTGGAGATAAATAATCCATTCACATCGAGTAGCACTTGCGCTTTCCTTATGGATAAAGGCAGTTCAATAGTACTGTAAGTTTATTTGTCTATACCATGGCAACTTTTATCAAACACTGTGAACAGTTTTATCAAAAATGTGACCAGGAAGATTCTTCTCTTTTAAAAAATGCTCATCTTCCAAAAAGGTATGGCAGTGAGGTACTTTCTTTTGGAGAAAACAATTCCTTTTCTCACATTGTTCCTCACAGCTCATGCTTTAAGACTCTTCTTCCTCAAGTAATTGTCTGAAAAAAGCATGCCTATAGGAAAAAAAAACAACACAAACCTTGCAGGGTAGATTAAAA
This sequence comes from Rhinoptilus africanus, assembly GCA_013400135.1. Classification (NCBI taxonomy): domain Eukaryota; kingdom Metazoa; phylum Chordata; class Aves; order Charadriiformes; family Glareolidae; genus Rhinoptilus; species Rhinoptilus africanus. The sequence goes on along the minus strand of VXBO01002238.1, from coordinate 510,607 downwards.
TTTTGTCCAAGTTTGTAACTCTATTACGCTAACCATAAACCAGATTACACGATATTTTACGAGAACACTGACAATTCTAAAACCTATTAAAAATATGAACAAATCGATAAAGATAAAGCTGAATTATACATACAAGGAACATTTTCTTTATTGAACAATTCTTATAGATCGTTTTGAAACATTTTTCTAGACATTTGCTTGGATGATCTTATTGCTAAGTTTTAACGTGATAACTACAGTAGTTTTGCATTATGTCCTCACCAACAGCAAACAAGCAGAAAAATGGCAAGACATTCAGATATAAACATATATGAAGTCTTCTGTAAATAGCTTCAGGGTTTTAATCACATTAGCTGCATGTTTATTATTTAAAAAATTCCACTAAAATGCAGCTGGGAAAAGGAAGAGTGTCTTGTTACAAACACAACCATTGGTAAATATTTTGAATTACTGTAGTTACTTATTTTTGCTTAAAAGACCTGTGTTACTTGTTAGAATTAGTAAAAAATTATGGTCCTTTATATTTGCATGCAATGTAAACCTGAGAAAAGGTCTGGTAAATTTAAAAGATCTGTTTCAGTGTTTATAAAAATATTTTCTTTGCATTTCATAAATTTCTGTATATAAATACAAGATTAGCAGAGTAAATTATAGTTCAAAGCCAGGGAAGCTCTTGTCCCAAGAATCTGGTATTGCTGACCACTTCTGGGTTTTAAGGTTTATTTTACTCTTGCGAGATGTTTAAGTGAGCTGAAAGGGTTACTTCAGCACCAGAATGTGTTATGGCAGACTTCATTGTATTATATTTACATAAGTTTCCCAAAGAAATATATCATTGCATATACAGATTTTTCTCACGAAAAAGCCAGGGCAACTCAGTTCTCTTTGCTTCTTTCACCCCTGGGATGACCTCTCACGATAAGAATTGTCAGTGCCTTATTTATAATGGCAGATTTCAGGTTTGATTCTGGCAGCTTTTGATCTCTTGATGGCCCAAAAGCTTTCAAATACAGAAGAATCTGATGCTTTTTTGGCATCCTGCAGTGTGCCTAAACCTCAAAAGCAAGTTTTAGTCCCAGAAGTGAATTACTGAAGCAGTGTAAACAAAACACAAGCGTCACAAAATGATGACTATCTCAAGCAAAATATCTTTGTCAGACAGATGACTTCAGATCACTTGAAAACCATTTGTAGAAACTCTGCAATCTGCAAACAAACTTCTGTTTTACAAGCTAAAACTAAAAAGTACATGAAAATAATGAATTATTAAAACCTCAAATATTTTTTTGACATCCATATAAAAATTCAAATATATCCATTCTTTGAAACATTTAGTCCCTGTAAAAAGGATTCCTGCACTTTTGTACATGACAGAAATGCATATATCTACCTACTTACAAAATAACTGTCAGTAAATAGGATATAAGAGGTTCATTGAAAACTGTCTTCAATGGACCTCTTATACCTGATTTCTTGGAAAATAATAGAATAAATGAGAGAAAATATTTTATATCATTAGAAGAAATAACTTTTGATGAGTGTGTGACAATGACAGTTATTTTATCCCTAGAAACCTCTTCTTGGATAGAATATATTGATTAGGCGAGACCTCTAGCCAAGTGCAGAATACAATTGTCCTAAATTTCAAATGGGAGAATGTATAGCTTTTTTCTCTATTAATATGTTATTCTTTAACTCTTAGCAAAGCTTAGATTTTTCTTTCTTGTGACGAGGGGAAGGGAAGGGAGAGAGGAGGGAGAGGGAAGGGACCACACTATCCTTTATGAGGTGTTGGGTTTTTTGTTTTTTCTGGCACAAATATACAATAAAACTGACGATTTTCAGTTTTCTGTCCCTCAGTGTTGCTTTAAGGCTGCAGTGGATGCCATAAAATACTAGATCTATGTGTCAGTCTATTAGGCATCATGCGTTACTTTTCTTAAGCAAACTGGAAATGGAGATAAAATGTCGTAGGTTTGATACTGTAACCTTTTTATACAAGCTATAACTACATTAACATAAAGATAGTTGCTATAATATCATTACTGGGAATAAAGGCACTTTGAAAATGTCTGTTCCTTATGCCAATTTATAGCAGAGCTAAATTAGCAATGAAGCACTGTACTAGTAACACAGCCATTAATAAAAAATAAATTTAAAAAAAAGGCAAAACAGAAATGTGAGAATACATTTGGAAACAATTCAAAGAGACTGGGGAATGACAGCAGAGGATTTGCCAGACTAATGAAATTCCTTGTTCCTAACCTTTAAATACCTGCGTGTACAGTACAAGGCCCCATTCTGACTAAATCTGTGCTGTTAGGTTTACAAATAAACCTGCTAAGCCTTTTGCATTATTGATCAGCGATGGCATGCTTAGCCCACACGTCCTATTTACATTCCATTTCTTTTACACTTCTAAGATATAACGTGTCTTTTACAAAACAAGAGCTCTTTCCATTTAAACCCTGCAGTTTGTGCTCTTCATGCATTTTAATGGTTGTAAGCAATTTAGAAGGTTAGTCTTTGAATAGTAGATAAAACTGGCAATATTTATTGGTAAATAAATGTCTAATTATAATAATTTAGGAACATTTCCAATATCATGGTTTTTCTAAATAAATAGCTGGAAAACTATCTCCTTTGTATACCACTGCCACTTAAATAAAAACTATGTAACAACCTACATCATTCTAATGTTATAATGAAGAGATTTTGCACCTATTCACAAAAGAAGAATGGTTTAATTTAAAAATAGGGAATAAAAAATGGGGATTCAAATATAATTAATTCATTCCCATGTTCTGCAGAGAGACAAACTGAGCCCGCCTTTCCAAGGCTAGGAAAAGAGTGGCTGACACAGCCCCAAAGACAAATTGAGACGACGTGAGCCAGGTCTTGAAAAATTTCTCGTTTCAAGACACATTAGGAACAATTGCGATTCCTTCTGCCTGCTCCTGACTGACTGGAGCAAGGATGCAAAGATCAAATCCTCTTTAATAGTAAACATGATACAAACCCACACACTTCCTGACCAGAATCGTCTTAAAGTCCTAAAAAGATCTAGAGAGAAAGTTTTAAAACAGTCCCCCAGTTTCCAAATCTGCTCAGGGCATTCCTAGCAAAAGGCAGTTTAAACATCAGCGTTTCTGAAATCAGAAAAGGAAAATCATCAGCCACTTCAAGCAGGTCCTGCTTTGACATCAGAAAGTCAATTCACTCAGCTTAGCAGCATTCAATTCTCAACAACATTTTGTTCTGGGTCTCTGTCAAGTTATTCTAGGCTGTGAAATTGTCAGGGATGATGGATGACTATCAGCCTTCTGCTATCTTCTTTCCTTCTCCTTAGAGATTTGTGGCTGCTGACTGCAAAGCGAATTCCTCTTTTCTTTTTTTTTTGCACAACATACCAAATGAACAACAGTAATTATGAGAAAGCCTACACTACAATTATTTTAGCACTTAACTTTGTATTGACATCTGTAAGAGACAGAGCTCTCTAGATTGATTAGCAATGATATAGCTTCCCGCCTTTCACTAATATTGCTGCACTCATCCTTTACATGCAATTTGCTTGAAAAAGCCCCACTGGTTTTCTCTCTTAATATTTTAAATTACAAATTGAACTAATTACAGAAAATTTCTAATACTTTATGAATATAGCATATTGCTATTGTACCACTGTTTCAAACTGTATAGCACTCGTAACATAATCAGAATTGACATAAGAGAATAATTTAAGGATATTAAATAGGATTTTGTTGGGGAAGATGCTAAAGCTGTTATTGTTCCAGGTTGAAATCCTTACTTGAACAAATCCTGTTTGGCCAGCCACTTGTAGCCCTGATATATATAGGGGAAAATTTTACTGAAAGCAGCATTAAACCTATTTACACATTGACAGAATTTGACGTCAACTGTTTAAACCATTTACTAAAACTAAGTGCAGGAAGTGACAGCTGCTCTGAAAAAAATTTATCTGAATCTGAAAATCTGAAAAAAACTGCAAAATTTATCAAAAACAATTCTCTAGCAATAACACCATATTAATTAATCTCCATTACTCTCAGCTACATAGCTGTTCTTCTCAATTAGACATCCTATCTGCTCAGCTCGGTACACAGGGCTACACATCGGCAGTTACATGATAGTCCATTCCATCTCAGACAGTATGGTCCTTCCTGAAAAATATAGACTCTGCACCCCCAAGGAACTCATTATCAGATATCATCATCATTGCCATTAACATTAAATACAAACAAAAAAAAAATTCACTTTACAAAAATCTTAAATAGAACATAAACATTTTTCCTCTAACCCACTAGTTCATCCCGGCCAGACAAAAGGCTTACAATTACCAGAAGTTTTTTTTATATTCACGTTAGATACATGTGAGGTAGAAATAAATGTTTCTCCCTCACAGGTTCCTATTATGAAGCAGGAAACATTTGCAAATTATTGTGGTTTAGAGTTTACAAAAGATGAAAGTGGATGCATTTAAATGGGGTCATATTAACACAGAGATTTCCTCCTTGACCTTTTTTCCCTTAAATGCATTTCTTATGTCAAGTAGTTATGTTCTGTTTCTTTTAAAGAGAGAGTATTTAACTCACTAGACATTTGATACAGATTTTGCTGGGGTTATTAACTAATTTGCTATTGTCTCAGCATTCTCTTGTTTCCCTCATCTTTTCTAATGGATAATTATTTTATTATGGAATGGTTATCTGTGAGTAAATCCAGAGGAAAAGAAATAAACTACAGAAAAATAGAAACTCCTACTTCCTAGAAGAACAAAATCTGGGCAATACTGTCAAAATTGAGCTCAGTGCCTTTGCGTGACATTCTGCTACAACCACTGGATTTGTCAGAATATTTTGAAGGTCCTATCATTTGATATTTATTTTTATTTATATGAAAAGTAAGCTGGCCGCTATACTGAAGTACTCATCAGGAAAGGAGGAATGTTTTCAGCTGGTATAAACATTAATTTACTTTCATGCTTCGACCTGTTGTGACAGAATTCTGTCATATCACTTACAAAGGGATTAATAAGTGTTTAAGCTGCACTGTTCACTCCCACAAAAAGCAGCAGAAGGTCAGTTTAATTTTTATGAACTTCAATATATAAAAGATTACTTCTCTTAGATTTGAAAATAACCAACCATCTTTCATCTCTGAGCAAAACATGCTCTTCAACACAACATTTGCGTACAGGGATTTGACCACTTTAATGGAGAATAATACTTTTGTACGCCAATGGTACTATTCACTTTATAGAAAAAATTTGACTGAAAAAACCCTGCAACTCAGCATAAATCGAGGTTCCAGAATTTGGCCCTAAATAAAATTGCCCCCACCTTGGTCAAAATAATTACTTTCAAAACATCAGGTCAATACCAGCTCAAAGACTATCCAGCTATTTCATCTAGAGATCTGTAATATATGAAGTCAAATTTTACATTGAAGGTAGCTAATCATTGGGACTGTATTATCATAATTAATCCTTAATCAGATAAATTCACTCACTGGTATGTTCAAAAAAATTTTAATCTTTTTCTGCAGTAGAAAAATGAATACAACCTCTCCTAGGAAATGTCCTAAATGTCTCCCTCAAAAAGTCATTAGCTGGAATCTGCAGTATATGGTAACTTAATGTCAGAAAAAGAGGTAACAGACGTTAACAGTCCCATAATGAGATGAAATGCAATTTAAACGGTAATCTCATTACCTAAAAATAAATAAACCTCTTCTGCTTTACCTTTCAGACTTAGCCTAGGCCTATTTGTTTTATCTCCATTTAGGTTTCAACTTTAATCATATCTCAGAAGCTTTTACACAGAAGAACTGCAGCAGCAACTGGGTTTGTCTAGAATATTTGCCTGCTTGTACCTGTTTACTCTGAAATTTCTCATTTGCTGCCAACTAGAAGGCAATGTCCAAAGCCTTAGACCAGAGATAAGGGATTAAATCCCACTATCAAGAGAATCACCTTCTCACCGGAGAAGTTTGAACCATATTTAATTAAATATTCATTTACTTCAAATCCATTCATTTATTTTTCTTATACCAATAGTAAGATCCAGAAGCATGTATAGAGAAATGTTGCATAAACCCTTTGTATCATTAAATAATGTGATTCTAATACTATTGTCTTCCAACTTGTAGGAATGCAGAGTTTTTACTGGCAATTCTGTTTTCTTAAAAATGCTTATATCTGAAAAAAGATCTTATGTATGGATATCTGCCTATATTGTATAAAAAAAATGAGAGGGAAGGAGGAAGAAAAAGAAAGTGCCTTATTCTCCTTCATGCATGTAGTCAATTAAATACTGATAATTAAAATCTGCAACAAGGCTGAGTTTACAAGGTATTTCCAAAAACAAAAGTAAAATCCTTACCACTCCACAAGACATTTATGCACAAAATACTGTATAAATAGTCTTTCAAGGAAATCGTATGAAACACAAACAAAGCCAAAATAACTCCAATTTCCAAAAAATCTCAAGTACAGTGTATTTTCCCTCTAACCCATTAATATGCTAAAGCCAGACAAAAAGCTCACATTTACCAGGAGTTTTTCTTGATGGTATTCTATGTGAGACACATGCCCCATATATTAGATAGAAATTAATGCTGCTTCTTCACAAGCTCCCTTTATGAAGCAGGAAACATTTGCAACTTACTGTAGTTTAAAATTTGCATGATGAGAGTGGGTGCCTTTAGAAAAGGTCATCTTTTCTCTGTCATTATCCACCCCTCTCCAAATTATGTTTTCTATCAGAAAGAGAACATTTTCTATGTTGAATAACTATTAGCGTGTCAAAGTTAATTATAACATCTTGGAAGCTGTGTTGTTCCACTGCACCACTCTACCATGTTTCAGTTATTCTTTGGCCCCATTTTGCACAAATACATTGCTTGGGACTTGTTGACTCATGTTCATCAAAACAAATAAGGAGCGAAAACTAAAATAATAAAGAGAGCTAGAATATTAGTATGTGAAGAGCAACACCATGTTAATAGTAAGGGAGGTCACAGTTTTGGGTACACAGAACTTTTAAAGTTTTGACACATTGGGAGGTAAGAAACCACCCTGTTGGGTAGCAACTGCTGGGAGACACAAGAAGAAAACCTTGCAACACCTAATAATTCAGGTAAACAGCATTTTACTTAGCATGTCGTGTTTTACCCTAAGATGTGCATTTCTATTACTATCTGGTATTAAACTAGTTACTCTAAGCTTGAATGTGTTATTTAAATCAAATTTATGATCATTTTTTAAAATTTTCTAGTCCATCTTTTCTTTATTAAAGCCCTTGACAAGCGCTACTAAATGAGCTGTTCTTTCTTTTTATGTATTTGAAGATAAAAACAGATACAAATTCCACATTTTTTTAAGAAAGTGAGAAAAAAGGATTTCCAGATTGACAGTTTCGTAGTTGTAGACTCGAGAAGTATGCACGGAAATCTACAGACCACGGTAATTTTTATTTTCAGAAATCAAACACTTTTTACTGAATACAACCCTTTTCCTTCCTTTCCATTGTACCAGGATTTGTTTTCAGATGAGTTACAATTTTGAGAGAACTTAGAATCATAGAATCGGTGTGGTTGGAAGGGACCTTTAAGATCATCAAGTCCAACCATTAACCTACCCTGACAAAAACCCCTTCTAAACCATGTCCCTCAGTACCACACCTACCCTTTTCTTAAACACCTCCAGGGATGGGGAATCCACC
>VXBO01002238.1:402744-502503 GCA_013400135.1 Rhinoptilus africanus | reverse complement strand
TACCACCACTCTCTGGGCACAGCCATCCAGCCAGTTCTTTACGCATATTTACTTGTTGTAAATATGTTGTCATAACCTATCATTTAATTAAGGCATTATGTCAAAGTTGAGCAATGATCAGACGTTAGACAGCATTAGAAAAAGTTCTGAAGCTTTGTGGTAGAAACCTAAGTAACATTTAACCAACTCTGAATCATGCCCATCTTTTTTTATTCTCAAAGAATTGTAAGATTAAAATCGAGCAATCTTCACTTGATATATAACAAAAAAATTATATAGATGGAACATTTTTTAAGACTCTTTCTACTACAGGATATATAGATAATTATCCCATGGACATGCCTCATCCTTTTCATGCTTTAAATGCTGACCGACTGAGATATCAGTAATATTGCAAGAAAAAAATGTTCAGGGTTCTGTTGCATGATAGGAAGTAATGATTATTTTGCTACATTATGTAGAATATTATGAAAAGGGCAACAACCGAAAGCAAATATTTATTCTTATTTTCTGTTAGTCTGCATTTGGACTGGTGCCTCTGTAAGTTAATACTAGCATTATCAGCTGCAAAGGACAACAAACTCTCAAAGTTCAAAACATTTCGTCACACTCTACCTTTTATGTTACCAGATATTTCCAAAACACTTTCACTTTCTTCTTGAAAGTAATCAAATAACAACATAGGGATGAAAAAAGTATTAAAAGCATTTGATACTGTTGTTTTGAAATATCAGCAGCCATGGAGAAGAATATACCTTTTCAACCAAGCTTTTAATTATTTTTTCCCCAAATGAAAGGAAGGAGATGCCGTATTTTTGGCAATAAATGTTTCCTTGTATTGTTTCAGCTAGGTTGAATCTTGAAAGACAACACTATTTTCTTTCACAATCTGACCTATCTGAATGACTATGGATAATACAGTTTGCTGCAGTCACCTTATAATTTGCCATACTTTTGTATTTCTTGGCAACAAAAAGAGTTGAAAGAGTTCTGATTTTGGAAGCTCCGTTAGAATTGTATTTATGAGCCACACTGTTCCTGCTTTGGCTTTCATCTCACAGTGCCTGCTTGCTATTATACTACTGAGGAGCATGACAAGGTCTTAAGCAAGGAGGAGGACATGCCACACTTGCTGGGCCCTCCTGTAAGTCTGCAAAACGTGACATGGGCTCACACTGGAGCATCTCCATTCCTCCTCTACTTTCATTTCACTCCGTTTCATTCCGTGACTCGCTGACTCATGCCCAGCTCTCATTTCTACACTTCTGTGATGCCGTGATGCAGCCCACACTAGAGACCAGCCAAGCTCAGGTAACGTCCCTACTGTCCCCTCTGCCAGCAGTCACCCCAGACCCTATTGCTGTCCAATTTCTCAGGAAATTGCTACAGTCATGAGACAGAGCTATAAGAAAGTATGTAGAAAGAAAAAATTACACAGAGACACCGACATGGAAAGGTACGACAAAGTAAAACAACCAAGCAAAAGAAAACAGAAGGTTTAGTCAGGAATGAGCCGAGAGCCAAAAGCTGCTCAGTCCTTGGTGGTGTGGTCATCCATGCCCACACTGGGGCAGGTGGAAGATGGCAACTCAGCAACACCAAGGAGGAGCTCCAACAAGCCCCAGAGGCTTTTGCTGACTTTTGTAGAGATTTTGCTCTCTAGTAAAGACCCTTCTAGGTAGTGAGCATGCTAATACTTAGCCTCGCAGCTCACTAAAGCCTAGCTGTTTTCTGGGTGTGTTGGACAATAGTTACTTTATCCTCTTAGGCTGTGTATGTGCTGCTTGCAGAGTTGGTTTGTGCAAAGCTAAAGATGCCAAAACAAAAGGGGAAGTAATAATACTATGATGACCCTCATGTCAGTTTAAAGTATTTGTGTACCACTGTGATGTGTGACATATTTCTGTGCATTCCTTAGAAAGCATCGGTTCTGTGGATCACAGCCCACATGGGGTGTTTTCCTCTTAGCCAGCCAGCAAAAGAAGGGGCCAACGTTCAGCATCGCTGGCTCTGGCCTTCAGATCTCCTCCGTGAGACAGAGCATCAGGTACGGCCCCCGTTTTTCAGGGCAAACTGAACAGAGGTTGGGAATCAGGTAGGTAAATCCAGCCTTATTCTGCAGCAGCCCCAAACATCTCACAATCATTTCAAACATACTGACACCCCCAACACTGAAAGCCTTCCATGTCCCCTACACCATATCCCCTTGAAAAACCTCACCGACCCTGCCAGCTCTCCCAGGGGCAACAAAATTCAATTTTGCCTACGCTGCTGAGAAGACTTAAGCTGGCTCTGATACGAATAATAAGCAATGATCCCATTGGACTAAGCATTGTACGGAGACATAACGACGAGTTGGTCCCTGCCACAAAAGCTTACAAGCTAATTAATGAAAAAATAGGTTTAGTCATATCTGTAAAACAATGTAAAGATGTAAATGGGAGTCCCATGGTGAGGGGTCTGTATTGTATCAAGTGCTGCAAAACTTTTAGTCCAAAAAGACAGGACTTGGGCACATTCCTAAATTACCTTAAAACTACTCTCCTAAAGCTACCCAGCAGCAGAGAGAGGGAGATGTGTGAAAGGGACATGTTATAATTACAGATGTCTCTGTGCTACAGTCTGGGTTTTATTCCAGTTAACTCAGTCTGCTGTTCTTGCCCCAACCTTGGTATTTAAGCACTCTGTGATTTTTCCCCTTTGCTACAAAATCAGCACGATCACAGGGAAGTATTCCTCCTTTACGACTTTTAACAATTAAACAATATGAAGAGAATATAATCCAATACAGTATTATATCCTCCCAGGTCTACAAACAGGTCGAGGTGATAACTCTAGGCTGTGTGAACTGGCTTTTTATCTCCCTCATGATACAATTATTAACTGTTTCGCTGTGGATAATTTTAGGACAAACACGCAGCAAATCTACCTTCTAGTCAAAAAAACAACCTTACATCTTTCAAGCCATGAAGAATCCAGCTTCCTCAATGCTTCCTCAGCCCCAGCAATTTTTAAAATACTTTTTTAAAGGACTGTTTGGCAAATCTGCAGCAGCATGAAAACAAACTATTAAATTCAATGAAATATAAACAGCTCAAGGTGCTACTAAGAAAAATTATGTACAATGACACTTTAAACGGTGGCTTCCAGTCGGGGTGAAAATACCAGTTGCAGTGTTATTCCCAGTGGTGAGGCGTTTTATGTACAGTGCCACAAAGCCTGTAGGATTCATTTGCAGCAGCCTCCACAAGCATTTTCTCAAGGGTTTACACCTATCTGCCTGTCGGTTTGCAGTGTGGCAAATTCCCAGGGCCATACCTAGCATCTCCTTCTTTTTATTACAGATTCTGTATGGCCGCAGGCTCAAGAGTATCATTGCTGTAAGTATCAGGAGGCCTGAGGAAAAGCTCCTTGAATAAACTCAGGTAAAACTCCGTCTCAACAAGAGAAGCCAAGCAGCTTGATTCACACGGTTCTGGGGTCCAAGAGGAGGAGGCGTGAAACCCAGCCGTACATCGAGAGCTCTGCCTACAGATTTCTGCCTGCACTCAGCATCGAAAGCAAGGGTTTTGTGCTCTGCCAGGCGATTCTTTGTTAATTCTTCTTAATTCTTAGTTTAGCCATCCTTTTGCCACTGGGACAGTCTCTTTCTTTTTCATACAAACTTTAAAATAGTACTAAAATTTCAGACAAAGCAAACTGGCTTTCTGGAGAGCACATTAAAAATATCCGATAATGAAAATACATGCAATTGAAATATTAGATCAGGTTTAAACTGTAGTCTTCACAACGCGAATCATATGGAATGACCACAACACTGCTCACAGAGAAGACTGCATGAAAAGAACATATCTAAATGCAGAAAATTAAGTATGCCAGTCTGTTATTTCTATCCATAAGGGAAATGCTTTTTTTAAAAAAGTTTTTGTCTGCATTAATTATAAAGAAAAAAAAATTGAATAACTTCATGAAGGGGATGTTACTAAAAAAAACCCCAAAAAAGTCATTATTCATGAACTAGTCAGTAAACTGGGATGTTCTTTGCACATTGTCCAGTCTTTTTTTTATTCCTAAAAGCTTCATATAAAAAAACCTGGAAAAAAAGGCAGACATGAGAAATTCTAAATAACATGGGGATTTCTGACTGTAATAAAATTACAGAAAAAAATGCACTAAATGACTTTGCAGATGCAAGGAGAAACAAGAAAATTGACAATATTCACCATATCTCAAAACTCTTCACTACTTATTTGCTGTAGCTGGTGTAGCAGATACACAGTAGCACGCAACATAATGTTTCTAAGTGTTTCTGAAATCAGAATTTCTGAATTTAGTGTCTATTTCACAGACATATGCCTTAAAAATTGAAAGCACTGTACTGTGACTTCTATTTCTGAAATTTCTGTTTATCATTTAACGGCATATTTTTAGGTTATTCGGAACCTCACAGATGATATTATTCTTATTTAACTCTTCCTCTTGTCTGATATGTAAGTTGAGATAAATTTCAGTGAGATACGTAATTTACCATAAATTTATCTAGAAACACATTCGGAAATATTTGGGGAAGGTGGTCCTTTTAAACCTCTGGAAATTCCTGCTGCTTCTTTAGATGTGTACGCTTCCGAATTTGCTTTCTGTTCTCAGAATATTTTTGATTACCAGGACTGAATTGTTTAAAATTGCTATTGTGGTGGAGAACAGTTTCTGTGTTTCCAAGTACTTTTATCTCCTGTTTGCTTTCCAAAACTTTCAGGTTCTGTTCTATTAATTTTTTGCTGCCTGGATGCACAGCTAACTGCAACATAAATCATCTAAAGACACGGATTTATCACATCCGGAAGATTCTCTTCAGTACTGTCTATGAGGTAAAACCTTTACTTTCTCATCCACCTGTACTTCACATTCCCCCATTTTATCTGGCACATTTAAACTAGATGCAAAATATACTTTCTACTTAGTCATGAAATAACTGTGACAGGATATGACAGCTGTGCAAAATGGAGAAGACGACCTTTAAAAGGTCCACAAAACAGGATATGGGGACTCTGAGACACTGCTACCACATGTACTGCCAAGCAAGAGTCGATTAATCAAGATACTATGGCAGGAAAAATGTTTTCTCAAATTTGTGAGACAGAGCTGAGGCTGGTTTGTCACTGGGCACTATTAAAGGAGCAGTGTTCAATCCCATCGCTCAGCCCCGATTCTGACACTGATGTATTTTGTAACCTTGTGGCAAATCATGCAACCTCTGTGAACCCCACTTTTCATCTGCAAAACAAAAATAGTAGCACTAACCTGTCTTCCCAGGTTGTTATTGTTAGTCTAAATAATACCTGTAAAATGCTGCAAACATCACATGAAACTTTATTTATAAATGCAATTACTCGTATATCCCTGATAATGGATAAACAGGAAAGAAAATCAAAAGAGGGAAGCTTCATTGCCAACGCATCAGCTTTCTCCTGTTGCTCTCATTAGTCCTTCCTGCTTTACCCACTCTGTTTTTCAGTTTTTCCACCAGTGGAAAAAACTGCATCTACTTCGTAAAGCTGGAAGTATATTTGCAAATGAAGTGGCATATAATAGTGTGCAATGATGAAGTGGAAAGCTCCGAATAATTACTAAGTGCTAAGGTGAAAGAGCACCCAACCACAGGCAGTGCAACAGGATTTTATTGCTAATAATATTATAACCAGGTGAAAAATATGCAGCTTAGATCCAAAATCCTGCAAGGCTCTCTCACTCCGGGGCTTCAGGCCTAGAAGCATAACAGCAGACGCAGCTCTGTTTTGTATCCTACTGGCTCATTTTAAAGAGCCTCCTCACACCACAGATACTCAAGTAGGAGAAGTAGAAAAAGTTGAAATGTGTGTTAAATATCATAAAGTATCAAGACTGACATTTATCTGAAAGTATTTTTAATAATGGCTCCACTTTTTCCCAAAGACTATTCTCAGTAACACCTGCCGCCTCCTGTTATCTGGAGGAGGCATTTCTATGACTCTAGTGTGAAAATGGGAAAAAAAAATAAAACATTGAGCAAGCCTACATGTGCTGCTAAAGAAAATGGTTTCTGAATTAAAACAAATCTGACACGCATTTTTAAAGCTTGCTCTGCCTAGATAGGTTTAAAATATAAGCAGCTTTGCCAGTAAATAAGCAAGTAAACAACAGAGGAGGGCATGATAAGGAAAGGACCAAGTCAACACACGCCTCGGAAAATGAGAGCCTATAATTAAGAAATAAGATAACACCAGGAGACTTATCCCCATTTCAGTCGCAGATGTGTCTATATGATTTATATGTGAAAAACAATATCAAAACAAACCAAATCAAAACAGTCTTCACATTTACGGGGCTGTGAGTTTGTACTTTTCTTCAGTTACACAGTGATAATTAAGAGAAGACATTTGAAACACCCACTTCAAAAACTGAACATACTTAATATAGGGTAAGATAACGCAGAACTTAGTGAAGATGTCAGCTCAGTCTAAAATCATAATTACTGTGTACAACTTGCTCCTGAGGGGTTTTCCCAGTAGAAATAATTGCATTACTCCAAGTTCCTTTTATTAAAAAAAATTACAGATAGGCATAACATGTAATTTTGCAAACAAAAAATAGTGTTTTCCTTTTATTTCCAGATTTTATATTTCCCTGACAAAATGCTGCAGACTGCAGGGAAAACAGTAGCGTTCAGCTTGGAGTAAACTTTAACACTTTGAATCAGATTATATTTAAATTAAACAGCTGTGCAATTAATGATAGAATAAGCAAACTTCCTAATTACCTGAAGTATAACTTTAATTTCTGTGATCGTGTTATCTGTACCCCACCAGCTGGACTATTACATTCACTTCTGGCCCGCATCTTACCCAAAAGAAAATTTTAGTTATTCTGCAGAAAAGAACAGTGAAAGAAAAAAACAGTCACAAAAGGGTGACTAAGTGATATTTTCAGATTGCAAACACAATAGAGGTTGTGTGCTTTCTTTTTGTATTAAAAAATATTGCCCAGCCTTCCCCGGAGCGCGTATCATTACCCCATAACTCTGAGCAAACCTAAAAAATTTGATGGGAGTAATGTACCTTTACAAAAGATAGTGGGTTGATTAAAGGCTTACAATGGTGGAGAAGTCCATTATGTTCCTGAGTCAGTTGTTGCAAATGTTGAACATGCCCCGTCGCTGCTGCAAATGTGTGTTTCCTTTCTGTGCTCTGGATTTGTTCCCACTCGCTGGGTGCCCATGTGCCTTTGGTCACTGGACACCAAAGGCGTGAGTTGTCCCCAGCCCATGTAAATACTCTTTGTGAGTCTGAGCACTCTTTGGCACAATGGGCTTCAGGTCCTTGAATGCTACAGCAACAGAAGTCATAAATCACAGTAAGCGACTGAAAATGGCATTTATGGTATTTTATAGTTGTCTTATGTGTGCTGAAAACTCTGTTCCTTCAGTCAGTCTCTTCAACTCCCTGTATCCCCCAATCGCATTATGTTTGGCTTCCTTTAAAATGGAGGGAACAAAAAAAAAAACCTCTTATTTCAATCTACTAGTTCCATTAGAAAGAGATTTCTTTTTATTAGCAGAATCTGTTCTCGTGGTTAAAAGTATATACTTAGAGATGTGTAACATCTACAAAATCCTGTGCAACGTATTAATACTGGGTAATGATAGAAAAAATAATTTTCTCATTTATCTGTTCACCACAGAGGCTCTTATCGAGTGCTGCAAAAGCAACCTCAGTCTTTATAGATGTTTCCCAAAATTTACAGTCTATCAGTTACAAATCAGCCTTGAAGGCTGGATCAGTGGGGGGGAGAGTGGGGGGTTAAAAAAAAACACCTTTACTTTGAAGACTATATATCCAGTTTTTCCCTTACATTTGGAGTTAGGGAGAAAAGATTATTTTCTTTTAAATGAATCAGCATTTACTCACAGCCTTGTAACTGACCACAGTCGCATTTCTCCTTTGTGAGGTTTTAGCCCTCGAGCCTGCAAAAGAGACTTTTTTACCCCTCCTGTTTAAAGTAGAAAGGCTGAAAGTGAAGTAGAAATGCAGCAAAAGTACTCACTGCATGTTGTGGTCTCCATGCAATTAAAACAAAAACCAAACAAACACAACCAAACTCTATGTGCTATGAACATGTTAATAATCCAAGATAAAATTACCTAGCGAAGCTTAAAAACATGGCTCTGAATGCATCCATCAGAAATTTACTGTGCACCAAAATGCAGTGTGCCCTCGTTTGCTTCAGTGCAACAGGATATGATATTGTCAGTCACCATGAAACTACTTGTAAAACAAAATTTCAAAGGGAACCTCACAACAGCACCTCGGGCTCAAACACCCTTAAGGTTAGGAAAAAAAATTTCATCTTGAAGGTTTAATCCAATTGCTACAAGTGGGCTGAGCATGAAAAATGATCCAAATAAACCTTCCATGTAGGAGGAGTTCACTTTTGGTTTTGAACTCTGGGCCTGTCTTCACAAATTTCACAAATCAGCTGTGAAAACAATTCCATTCACAGTGTGAGGATTTCTAAGCTATTCTATAACTCATTAAGTGTCTGCTAAAAGTCAAATCAATTATTTCCTCATAGACACCAAACAAGCTCTAACTGCATAATAAATAGAAGAAACGCTATTTATTAAGTAACAAGTCTAATTATTTCCTGAGCAATCACATTCTCTTCCCCTCAGAAATATCATTTCCTTTGTTCTTCCAGCCTTCAGCTTCTTCCCCACTCGTTTTTGTCTTCTTTACAAATTTCTTTGTGGATTGCTGTCTTCTTTGGCTGTAGAAAGTGACCGAGTGAAAAAGGAGGAGTTTCTCTCAAGCAGCTTTTTGAAGGAAGAGTATTTACACCCACACTTCAGAGCTGGGTAAAACTTCATGTTTCATTTCTTCCCCAGGAACACGGTAGAATCCCCAGCACTGGAGGTTTTCAACATGAGATTAGTCAGGGTGCTAGATAGTCTCATCTAAGCTCCCTTTCCCACAAAAGGGTTCCTACAAGGTCCCTTCCAACCTGTGCTATTCTAGGATTTCATATTTTGAACAAAGAGAATTTGTCTTCCTCCAAGCAGTAAGCCCCACGGCTTCTAAAATCCGCGACAGCTCTGTAAGAATACTGAAAACAACCGGATAATTGAAATGGTGATGGGGAAGGATGTGTTATCTCCGGATGACCTCTGTGCACAAGGCCACTGAGCTTATGTGGAGCCTCACCATTGTTCCATAGAAGTTATTTGATAAAATGATGATGACAACTTTACTTTCTTTATCACAATCTTCCTCTCCTATTCCATCTTCATTTTAATTTTGAGCATTCAGCACTATATTTTATTAAGCATAACCTGATTACATGAAGACACTGTGATGATATTACTATTGACTAGGATATTAGAATAACCTTGAAAAACATAATTATTTTATAACATTAAACAATCCTATTAATATTTTTGACCTCTGCTCCCTGCTATCACTACCCTCCATGGACTCTGTAATACAAAAGTAGAAACTAAACAAGAACGATAAAGTACACCCTATATATATAATGACAAAAATATATAAATACTCAATATTTACATATTCCTATATATGTACATGTGCATTTTCACCTACAGCTAGATGCACAAACTACATCTGCTCTTCAGTCCTGAAGGTCAACCTTCACACAAAGGTCGGCCATTCAAAGGTCAGCAAACTACAGACATTAAGCATCAGGTGGTAATCAATGTTGTTCACGTCTGAAGAAGAGCAGAGAGGTCTCCGTATAGGTGCAAGCAAAATACCCGAGCTCCCCTGCCTGACCTGTTCTGCCTTCGACAGCCACTGCACAGTCTAAATTGCTCACCAGAGAGAGAGAAGCAGCATCACCTAAGACAGTGCCACAACCTTGACATCATGAAGTACTATTTTTGTCCCTCAGCTATGGATTCCCTCCACAAGGTCCAGCTGAGTGGTGTGCAAGCAAAGCCCGACTCCATGCAAGCACAGTCCAGCCCTCACCCTTTTCCCCACAGTCACTGCATACACTTGAAAATCATGCTCACACTTGAAAAATGAGCTACAATGGGGAAGGCTGATTTAGCCATAGAAGAGAAATAAAAGAAATTTCATATGTGCAACAGACATGTGCAAATAATTGATTTCCCAGCCAGACAGCTGAACAAAAAATAGGATAGAAGGTCTGTTGTTTTCAAAAGTTTTTCTTTAGCCTTCAGAAAGTACCTAACTAACTAACTAATGGTCGTAGAACTCAGGAAAACTCAGGAAAATCCCCTTGCATATCTCCCCTGCCCTGAGGTCACACAGGGAACAGATTCCAATTTTTCCTTCCACCTCTCAGCTGAGTGTCTATGCTGCTAGGCTAGAGGCCGTTTGCAGATACGAATCCTCTCCACCACTATTTTGCATTTCTAATGTCACAACATCCCTTCTCATCCCTTTTCTGAATGTACCCTTGTTCAGATCATAACCATTCAAGAAGCTGTTGCAAAGTTTGTTCTCAGAGTCAGCTACTTTGACTATATTACTCCTTGAATCCCTCTACAGATCTTTTCACAGCTGCATCCAAGTTATTCACCTTCATTTGAAAAACTCTTTACAGGCTCAGATTGAACCACGCATTTCAATAATTATGTTTCCGAAACTCTTCTCTCCTTAAAACATTACACAAATCCCAGAGTATTGTGTATCCAAATTTGATGAGCTGTAATGAGAACAAAATAATAAATCATCACTTTCCTACACCATTATATTAAAATGATGTAGTGCTTAAAGAATTATGTACTGAATTGAGCAGACCACTGCTCTGCTACGCAAGTGTAAATCTAGAGTAACTTCAGTGAACTCACTGAGATTTACGTGGCTGTTCGTAGGGACAAAATCTGACCCACAGACCCTTGTGAAGTATATTAGCTCTGGGAGGTTTCATAAGTAGGACATAGATGAGGATTATATCACATTTTAATAGAAAGACTGTTCTTAGAAGTGAAAGATTTGGCACTTGTTGGAAGGTGCTTGTCAAATGAGAAATAGGAGAGCAGGAGGAACTGAAGAATAGCAGCCTTATGTCATGGGTAGTCTTATGAAAGGCAGCTTTGAATAGAGTGCGCTATAAAGAAAGAATATTGTTATGTTTTCTGACAAGGATCTGGTTTGCTAAGTGATTCTTGAACTCCACAGGGGGACCTGTCTCTTCACCTTGATTTAAAAGAACGTACAAACAATACCACTTAAACTCAAAATATGCCCAGGCTGTCTTCTGATTTCGCTGAAAGAATCTCAGAACCAGGCAAAACAGATGGTACCGAAGCCCTTTCCTTTAGCTAATACTGGCTGTACTTATAACTCTGAAAAGAGTGAGGGCGGTTTAAAGAGGAAAAAGAGACCTTATGTTTTCGATTATTTTTTTTTTAGTTGTCACGATTTATAAAGAAAGAGGAAGTTATTAATCCGATTATTTTCCATAGTGTGTTGATTTGCTATGGAGTGATCCAAATTCACTGATATTGTGAAATTCTAAACCCTCCTTTTTTCATCAGTTTCAACAGGAGGAAAAAGCTTACTACATGGGATCAGTTGTCCGTATTAAAAAATGGACTACAGTTTATTTATCATTTTAAATAAAGCAATTTCCCTATAGGCCTGCAGTTTCTTGTGTCAGAATCAGAAGCAGAATTCTTTAATGCAGTATTACACGTTATACGTAACTCACCTATTGGCGTTCTTCTTTTCCAAATAGACAATGTTTATTTCACCATTTATTGCATTTTTAATTATATTTTGAAGAAGAAAAACAAAACCCCTGCTTTATCACAAAAGACCAATCCACTATCATCACTGGAGAAAAGCTTATAGTGGCAAAATACTCAGATTATTACAGGAAATTTACAAAGAAATGGCAACAGAAATTAAAACAAACTGTTAAAAATACTTGTTATTATCTATTCTTCCAGGCAATAAAAAGGCAGAAAAGAGCACCAAGAAGTCTGAGATTGAAGAGAGCCTTTGTTACCATAGATACTGGGCAGGTGTGTCATTTTCAACTATAAGCACACATTTGATAAGAGGCTTCTGACTGCAAATGCACCTGAATAAAATAAGGAGGAGTTGTAAAAAAAAAAAAAAAGAAAAGGAGATAGATAGACTGAGCTGTTTCACACCTCCAGCTTATCTCGCAGTTGATGTGTTATCAAGTCTCTGAAATTTCCATCTAAACAAAGAAAGAGCAGATTTTTAGAATTTACTGGGTTGTAAGCTTTCAAATCTGTTCACCCTTCATTCCACCACTTTCACATAGATTTTAATACCAAATACTCATGAGATGAGTGGTATTTCTAGACATCTAAGTCTGTCTTTCAGACCTTTCTGTCTTGATGCACACAAGTTGAAAATATTAATTTTTCCTTGGAGACCTGTGAGAAAAACATGGGGAGAAAAAATAGCTGATGGCAACAATTGTTGTTTAGAAAAGAGACAAAATGTTTAAAAATCCAGTTTCTCAAAACTTCTAAATGTATATTAGTGATGCACTTGCTAACACCCAGCAGCAGTAGCAACCTACACAAAATGATACAAAATTCTTTGAAATTGCCAGTCCCAACATTACATTCTTTAAATACAAAGAAAAATGTTAATGTAAAAGTTAAAGGCAGAAGCCAACCTTCTTTGGATAGACATGTGATTATCTTTGCAAGACTACTAAAGTTGGTTTCGTTAAATGAATTCCACTATTCATCTACAAAACCAACCAATAGTCTGTATCAACTACATGGACATCAAAAGAGAAGAATTTGAAAGAAGCAACAAACACTAAGATAATTTTTTTAATTTTATTTTTTTTCCTATCACTGTACATGGGATATATTAATTTCCTTGCCATCAAGTTCATTAAGGATAATGGCTTGGAATATGAGCTACTAAATAAAAAGTCAATCTGCCCCCTGAATTTAAATACGGTCTTATTTGTGAGATTATTCCTCGCGAATCTCACTTGTTAGTCCCTGATAGGCTGAAGGCTGTCTCTTACAACATTTTGCTAGAGGTAAAAAATAAATAGAGGTGAAAAATAAAACTCTGACCTAAGCTTTTCTAGCCTCCAAAAAAAGGTTTATTTTCAGCTGTGGGCAGTGATTTCATCTGAACTATTTATGTACTTGCTCATCCCGCTTCCTTTATAACAGCTTCATGTGCATTGTAGCAACATCATTAAGGTATTTTTTTTTCCCCTGAAAGAAGTACAAGTATAGTTTCATTAAGGTGGAAGAAAACCCTGAGTGAGCCAAAGCTTGGCAGGTATTTCATCAAAGAAGTGGTAGGCCCCTGGGAATATAAAAGCATTAGTCATTACAGGGAAATTAATGATCATCTTTACCTTAAATATCTGCTTCATGTCTGTGAATAATAACAACTTGCTGTATCTAACTATGTTTTTAACTCAATCCACAACTGAGGCAGAAATTACTTCCAGTATTCCAGTGATAAAATCACACTCCCAAGGCAGTATTAGGAAATGGGCTGCTGCTTTTCTCCAGCTGTCCATTTTCTGGTCTAGAAGAATAGTTTTGGGTCCTCCTTGAATTGAACAACCACCTTATGAGAAGGAAGGAAACTGAGTTTCTTCAGCTCTCTCTAATTTCTCATCATAAGGTTTCCAGGAGGTCAGTGTCATTAGTGTGATCTTTGATGCCTGCGGATGGCGTGCCGTAGCCACAGGTTTATATGCTCATGTTTCACAAGTATAGTTTACAAAAAGCAGTATGTCTTCATTTTTAGGCTTTGGAAATGCCTTCTTTCGAACGAAACAAAGTGTGTCCTGACCACATGATGTCACTGAAGCTCATGCTTGACAAGAGCATGGGATTTTGCATTGCCATCCTAGTCAAAATGCAATACCCAATTCTTCACATTAGCTTTAATTAGATCCAGTCATGTTCTTCGACTTGATGATAGTATAGACTTCTATGACTAATTATTCTCAGTAATCATAATGCTAATAAAAATCTTTGTATAGAGGAAATCATCCATTAATTGAATGTTAATCTCATGAGGCCATTTACTGATTTATCCATTTATACGTTTCTGCTAAAAGCAAACAGCACATATACGTTTTTCAAAGAAGGAGAAGCATAAAATATTTCTCTGAGATTATCTTGAGGCTATATGCCAGGTGACTAAAACTGAATTCTTCATCTCCAGCCACCAAGTCTCACACCAAAGAACTATTCAAACTCTGCAGACAACAGCACTGCCCAGACCTGAGTGATGAAAAAACCCAACCTACCTACTTCACTGATCACGTACATTTGGAATACTTAATAATACACAAGCAGCGTCCCTCTATCAGCCAGGAAACAGCTTGATTCCACTCTAATGCAACATCTTTGCATCACAAAAAATATTAAATATGGTTCAATTCTTAGAAATTTCATCTCTGCTCTTCCAGTTGATAAAAGAACTGTAGGAGCGGCAAAGCCTCCCTTGTCCCAAGTTGACAACACTTCCTTTACCCTTCAAGAATACAATAGGTTGCCCAATAGTGACTTTTTCTTTGCCTTCCATATCTCCATCATAAAACAGACTAAACTTTGTTTTCTGAACATATGTACATGGAAATTGATCAAAGGCTGCTTAAAATATCAACAGACTGAGTTCAACACCTTCAGTTAGCACAATGTGGACTGCAACAAGGACTAGGACTAGAGCTTGCCCAGGTAACATTGTTCAGTTTTGGTGCTGAAGGACATTTGTTTCCTTTTTTTTTTTCTCCTGGACCATTGCAGCATACAATAGGTTTGATGACTAGAATATTCTGACCCCCCACTGGAAGGAAAGTCTACTGAAATTCCTTTGGAGAGCTCAGGTCTTGCCTGGAGGGGCACATGCACAGCGCAGAGATGAACAACTACACAAACCCTCCAGAACTCATTTGCAGAAACATTCCTCTCATCAAAGTCAGCTCTGTGTTAAGCCAAGATCATCTGGTTAACCATCAGTGGACTGATGAAACTAAACTTAGGAGTAATAGTGCTGAGACCCCGTGAGAGCAGGGGGTATTTTGAGGATTTGCCATTGCAGTGTAGTTGTTTTTTGGTGGAAATATCCAGCTGCGAGTGTCCAAGCCATTCTTCAGTTTGATGATTCCCATACTCCATGGGCACCTCATCGCAGAATCTGTCATCCACCTGTGAATTTGTCTCGAAGACTATCCCAGCATTAATTTGATGACGTGGTTTCATTAATGCCTGCTACTGCAGTCTTCTGTCATGTACTTCCCACATCCAGCCCCCTTGCCATCCTCTCCCACATCCCAGGAAGTTCTTCCCAGGTGCTGCCACCACTGTACCACTTCAGACTCCCGTTTGCAGGAGACAACAGTAGTAGACACCAAAAGGTTCAGGCATACTTTCTTTCCTTTGGTGCCCTGTCTTTTCTGTGACTCCTCCTGATAAAGGAACAAATCATTGGAAACTTCAAACAGTCAAGTATGCAGTAGTGCATCATCTTAGCTACTAAGATTTTCCAGAACATTTCAAAATTCTGCTCTGTACATTGGCTTCTCATAAAGTTTAAATAAGTCTCTCCCCCAAGTGATTTATGTGCCCATCTCAGGGCATCTAAAAGACAGAAAAACCCTCCATAATGAGGATTTTTGCCCACAATTCTAATTCTATCACAGAAGGAGGTTACAGCTCCTTCATGTAACAGATTAAACTTTCTAATGAGCTGCTTTGGAGCCTACGATAATTTATGCTACGGTCTATGTCATTCCAAGTACAAGCACTCGCTTGACCTATTGTCTGATAACAAAACCATAACACAATTTTAAAAACAAATTGTGGTTTTGTTTTTTTTTTAAATTACATGATTGCTCTACAGGAGGGCAGGGCAGAAGTATCATTTATGATGAATCATGTGTCTACGACAATGGTTTAATGACAAGAAGTTGTATATTCTGCTACTACTAATCCAGAATTGTGGGATTTGTTATGTTTCATGCAGGTAAAGAGAAAAGAGCCTCAGTTAGCTGGACTGCAGTACATGCAAACAGAACATTTGATTCTGGTCATATTAATTTCTAGCATTCTTGTATTTTCCTATAACTTTATGTTTTTATTTCATAAAGGTATAGTTCATTTATGAAAGCTATTATGGAACAAATAAGAAATCCTCTCAGACTTAGGTCAAATGAAAACTAAGCATTAACTAGTGCAGAGGCAGGAAATCACTACTCTATTACTTTATTATTTTTTTTCCTGGGAATTTAAATTCTGCATTTAACAGTGGTAATGGTTGAGAGATAATCCCTGGAACCACTTAAGACAGAGAACTTTGTTACTGCTTGTCCTTATCTGGATAATCAAATAATAAAGTCCAACTGGCTACCAAAGCAGAGCTTTCAAGCTAACTCTGAAATACTTTAAATGTAATTTGTTCAGTAAACTGCAGTACATTAAATTTCTATATTAAGTAAATTATAAGGAAGAGTGCACTTTGCAAAATTAAAAAGTGCTCCATTAACTTATCTATTATTCCTCTGGGAAAGTTTCCAAAGTGTGTCTAGTACAATTAGATACTTTCTTTATGGACAGTCTATAGCCAGTAAAGAATTCTTGCAGCTCAGCAAATGTGTTTCCAGTATTGTTGAAAACTCCTTTTTATTTTCCAAGGTGAAACTCCGTGATCACAAACACCATTTTTCTAGGTTGTATGGGCAGATTGAAAACTTGTAGATAAAAATAACTACCTAACTCACTATCTGGCAGTTAGAATCAAAGAAACATTGATCACTTGCATGCTTTTAAGTCACTTTTTGTAAAAGTACTCTTTGGAAATGCATTTAGAATAAAAGTAATTGGGATACATGATACAGTGGATTTATTTCAGTAGAGTCCCACCACACAGCAACTAACAAATTGCCTTCATCACATTCTATAGGATATAAATGAGATATTATTTTCAACAAGTTATTTTTATAAGAACAGATACCAGTGCTTCACATAGATATGAAAAATGCTTGACCTAAATTTGTTTTTTTCTGTAAAGCCTGTCATTCGAAACTATTTTTTTCACTGTTTGGATACTGAAGTCTGAGAGTGTAGGAGTCTCAGCCACCTATCATTCTGATGAACCAGCTGATCAATGATTTTTAGTTACAGTCTCTTCATTAATTATTGTACTGACAATAATCTTATTTGCATGAGATATGACTTCCTTCAGATTTTGCTAGACAAAGTCCAAGAAGAAAAAAAAGGGGACATCTTACCAAGATAGAAATGGATGCAAAAAACCCAGAAAGTCAACATTCCTCAAAGGATTGTTGTATTTGGTTAGTGTATTTCAGCCAGAAAAAAAAAAAAAAAAAAGCATGCTGAAACTGCATCTGTGGAAGCTTATAAAAGTATCAAAGGAAAGATTAAGGTCAGAGAATAGTCAGACTTTCACATCAGCCACGTTGAGAGCTCTGCGACACTCTAAAGACCATGGATGTTAGATACAACAGGTACCACCAGAAAGCTCCTCTCCCAAAGAAAAATTGCACAAGCTGAGAAAGCATGAACACCTACAGCAGAGTACTTCGTCTTTGGCTCAGTGATGTGCTTGCTAGAATTTCAGCATCATCCTTCCCATTGTAAATACTCCCCCAGCTTCTTCTGCTTTTAAATACTACAATCTCAGGCAAATTGACAAGGTTGCCTGTGAACAACAGTCATGCTAAACCCAGAAAACAACTACTAGCATGTATGTGGTCTTTAAATATCCCAGCTCAGGCTCTCTTTTCACTCAGCCATTAAAGATTTCATGTCCAGGGTTGTGCATGACCTGGCCTTCAGCACCTGACACATGGTTGGAACACGCCTTCCTGCACAAGTTCAAACAACTAAAAATTACCAGATGAGATAAATGTATACAGTTGTCAGAGAGGACCTTGTCTATACTACGCTGTTGCTGTAACTGGATGACCACAATGTAATTAGAAAGGTGCCTTCTACACCTCCTTTGCATCTGTATGAATGACACATTATTTAAACAAGATCATTCCAGTCTTCTTACGGAAACGCCTCTCAAGGACTAAGGCAGGTTTATTACCAGTTGAATACTCAGCAACTATAAATACTCTAACAATTTTGCTTCCGATGTATGCCTCTTCATGAGCTAGCTCTCCCAGGGCATAGCCACAAGGCAGAAGACCACATATTGCATGTTGAAACGCCTGTAGAAGAACAAACAACCGTTGATAGCTTTCTGGCTGGAGACAGCTGGTGCTGACTCAGGTACAGTGGAGCCTGGCAGACACTGTCATTCACATCCTCAACCCCTTTGAGGAATTAGCTTGAAAAATAAGCTCTAGAGATGCGTGTATGTGTGTCATCGTGCCAGCTGTCAGGGCTCTGACAGTCCCACCTCAGCATGTGAGTACTGGATCAAGGCAATAAGGCCAAGAAAAAAAGTGTTATCTTGTCTTTCAGAGCAGTTTAGCAGTGTGGTGTCAGTAAAGACACCGTGTAGCATGAGTTCTGATTCCTTAGCTCAGGCACTTCTCTGCCAGTTCTCAATTTTGCCAAGACAATGCCAGAACTGTCACACACAGTCAAGCTGAGGAACATCAGGGGAAAATCCCAGTCATCCAAGAAGCAGTAATAAAGACCAAAGAGTATCATCCAGCCCACCTGGAAGCTGCAAATGTAATGAGCTATTTGGAAAAGATCATGACAACCTCAAGCTCAAGTGACTCTTGTTTCTGCCAAATATGAACTAGTTCTGTACCTTGCTGAGCTCACTACACACATCGTAGGTCTTGCTGAGTGGTAGAAGTCTAATGCTAGCTCACTTCCACATCTTGCAAACCTGGCTTTGTCTTCGCTTGGAGCTCTTCCCAGCAACATTCTTTCTGAGAGGCTCTTCAGCTACACTGAGGATGTTACATCTAAAAACAGATGCCAGCTCCTGCCAGCAAATGCAAAATGGCTTGTCGCCTTGAAATGTGATCTGCCCACGCTTGAATTTTGTATCAGTGGCTACTTGTAATTTTTTACCAGGTTTTTCGGGATACTTGTGTACATTATGAATCTAATTTTTACAGAAAATTTCTGGTAGTTATTATCACATAAACTAAAGTGCTTATCAAACACTCACCATTTTAATGTTTAAATTCATCCACAAGTATTGAAAACCATGTATCACTTTGCTTCACTCCCCAGGATTCTTTTCCCTTCTATTCCTCAAGTCTATGAAAAATTTTTCACAGGTAACATATATAAAGTGCATTGATAGACATTTGCCTTCGCACTCTTCCCTGTGTAACAGTCTTTAAACCTTTGGGGATGCATGCTGCAAGTAGGATTTTAATTTCTGGTATTTGTACACTTAATGCATAGCAGATGGTCTATCTGCTACTCTTGTTTGCTTGAAGTCTTATATTGTGTATAACTTAGGCGGACTGCTGTGGAAAGTAGGGGGGGAAAAATCTCACTATTCCGTACACTGTACACCAGTCACAGGACTGTACTGAATGTTAAGAGGGGAAGAAAACACCTCCCATTTAGAGGAAACAGTAAATGTCAACCAGCTCATTACCACCTCTAACTGGAAGCATTTGACCTAGGTGCTCTGGACCACTTTCTGGCAATACTTACATCTTTCCAATATTTATAGTGCATATATATTTATAGTATATTTATATATATACTTAGCTCCATAGGCTATATAGGAAATAAGGTCTTTAAAAAGGTGTCTGAATTGTAGCATAGTTAGATAACTGCAATAACCTTAAGTCATGAGTGTCCATTACTGTAAACTTTCCAAAACAAATCAGCTCGCTTCAAAGAGCATTTCTTCATGTCCCCCTTCCCTCCTTCTTTTCACCTCCAGGAGGTGCAGTCTGCGGCCACACCTTCCCAGCCCTTTCCCATCTTTTCTTTCATTCCTACAGCTGCGCCACCCAGATGCGGCCTCTGGACTTTTCCCACTCACCCTGAAATTCAAAGGCAAAGAGGAAGGGCCAAAAGAAATTTTTCCCCAAACCAAGAGTGCATTCCAAACTTCCCAGCTTTAAACCAGTACCTGCATTACTTTTGATGTCAAGAATCTGGATGAACATAACATTTGTGGACAGGAAAGTAATTTTTCTGAGTGATCAAACTGGCAAACAAACGTGTAGGTCTTCATACATTTTATGCAGCCTCCGGGAGTCAGGGAGGTGACTTTTTGAAGGCTGCATCATATTGCAACCATCACAGCTTTAGTAGGTCTATTAAGCTGGAAGGTTAAGCACTCTCTGTGCTTACAAACAGTGGACTGTTGTCACTGTGTGGTCACAGATCCTGAATCTTAATATGGTGCAGTAAGGAGAGTAAATTTGTGTCAAGGGCACCTTACAATACCCCTCATCTTCTTGCCACTGTACCAACGTGGCGCATCCTTGCTTCTACGTAGACTGACAGTATACAAGAAGAAACGTCTTCTCACTCATCATCAGATTGTTAGTAAACAAGGGACATTAAGCAGTGTTTCTGTTCAACAAAGACCCTGCTGGGTAATTTTGGATCATTTACCCCGGTTAACCATTAATTGCTACATAAAATTTTAATCTCCATTTAAACAGACTATAGCTCTGTATCTGTTTCTGTGTCGGCCTCAAGACAGTAGTAACCTTGCAGCTGTGGAATACTGACTGGTTTGTATATCCTAAACAGAAAGGCAACAGCATGCGCGAACAAAATGTTTAATGAAGAATTAAAAAAAAAAAACTAAAAAAAGAATTTGCCACTGTGAAACAGAAAGAGCGGGAAGGAGAGGAAAGGGAAAGAGCAAGAGGAAGGCAGAACAGTCTGGGAAAGGAAAGTTTGAAAAGCACAGATTTTTTTTTTTTTTCATTTGTTATTAGGAAATAATATTCCCTTGAAAGAGACTTGGAGTTCTTTAGACATTTTCAAGGGATTAACATCTATGAATTTTTTTTTTTTTAAAGTAAGCTTAATATAATCAACTAACTAAAAACCCAAAGAGTTTTGTTCCCACACCACTTTCTTCTGTGGCTCTTGAGCATAAAGACCAACCACCACAGGCTCCCACCACCAGTGGGTTTTGCTGGGCTCTGTCACAGGCTATAGTCACTTGGCACTACTATCGGTGGTATGGTGACTAATGTTAAAATAGACATATTGATTCAGAACACCACATCCTTAACAAAACCCCAAATAAAAATAGCACATTTATAAACATCTCCCCTTGACGTAATCGCAAAGGGTAGAAGGAAAAATCGCCGTGTCTCTGGTGCACCTCCACACACAGGCAGACACAGAGGGGAAGGCTCCTAGCTCCATGCCAGGCAGTGGCAAGAAGGGACTGATCTACATCCACTGAAGTGAAAAGCAGATCTCCCATGGGCAAAGTCAAACACAAAGCAAATAGCTCCTTGGAGTCAGAGTTCCAAAGAAAGATGGAAATAAAGAAGATCTACAGCTTCCCTCAGCCAGAGTGTGAAATCCTGGCTCTGCTGATGTCAGTGGGAGCTTGCTCCTGACTTCAGTCAGGCTACAATATTAACCAGCATGTTTAAGCATAAAGAAAGAGAGCTTTTTTAAACAAATGTTACCACCTCCTTTTATCCTGAATGTTAGGGAACTTACTCCCAGCTTTAATTTTATGCGTATACAAAACCTCTTTTTCTGTTTCTCTCTCTTCTTGGACTCTGCAAGCTCTATGTGTAGTCCGAGGCAGTATTCAATCCTCATTTGTATCCTGAATTAAGGGAGGCACTATTGAAATGTTGAGCTTTGTGCAGGCCCTCTAACCAGAAAAGAGTTTCTTGCTGACTTTCGGATGTTTTGACACGATCCTGCTCCTCAGCTCTCAGCATCACGTGTCTTTTCAGCAAAAGCAAGCACCTGTTTTAGAAACCGCTTGACATATAAAGGATTCCACATACAGATTCATCACTAACAACAGCAAAAAAATAACAATGCATTTTACTGAGATGCTTCTCTTCAGTATTAAGCAATTACTAAGAAACATTTGCTGGCAAAATTTTTAAAAATTGATGGCTTCTACATTCTTTGTTAATTATCCAAAAATAATTTCCTTTACCACACAAATTGTCTTACAAATTACTATTTACATTATTTTTGTATGCTCTTGGTCTGAAAGCAAAAAAGTGTAAATCTTCAGATTGAGACATATTTAAGGCATATTTAAACAGACTCAGGAAGGCATATATCCACATTTTAATTAATAGGCCTTCAAAGGCAGATACTGGTAAACTATCTATCTGGATACAAATCTGTTCCCTAGTCCTCAGAAAAAAAGACAAGATCTCTCACGAATTAAATATAAATGTAAATGAGGGAGATAATTTGTTTCTCTTTCTGAATAACAGTAAGGAAAAAAGTGAATGTTCTTTGTTAACCGACTTCTGTGTCGAGGTAGAAATAATGAACAACAGCCACAAGGAACTATAAGACTTTCTTATCCAGATATACAAGGAACATCTGAGGATAAGGATGTTATGTGGGTTTTTCTATCACGTGAGACAATAGTGGAAATAAACGGATTTTTATGAGCCATATGAAGATTTTCCAGACAAACTGATGCCAAGAGTAGTCTGCCAGAAAAATTTGGGCTTTCTCTGCTTGATCTCCAATATTACTAAAATCCTGGACAACACACAGCAAATACAGTCTAGGAATTTCAGCTATAACTTATGTAGTAAATACACCCACTCCCCTATCATCAAAACGTTGAGGATCCCAGTGAAGGGAATCCTGAATATTTTTTTTCTAAGTAAGGCACTTTTCTTAGATATATATTTGCATTTGATTTTAAAACACCTTTGGCTGGAGTAAATTCAGTGTGGGTAGGATTAAGTCTACAGCACATCCCTGAAGATTCCATCAAAATTCTGAAGCTCTAGGAGAAGCTTGCATAAAAGTACTTGTCTTAAGCCACAAAAACTGTTTTTCAAAATAATCTGGAAAAGGAAAGTGACTGTTGCTCCTTTTTGTATATAATGGTAGCAAAAAAAAAAAAAAAAGCATCAGTCAATTGCTGCTGTGTATGAAAAGAGCTCAAATAACACAAAAATCCTGGCTTGTCACCTCCCTATACATTTTGAAGGGCATGTAATGAAATGTCTGAGTAGAAGATTCATAAAATAGTGCCAGTGTATTCAGCTAACCTGACAACTCAACTGAATTTGGGACACCAGCTTGAGGTGTCAGAACGGTCATTCCTCATTTATGATTTGGGTTTATTAATGCTCCCACAATGCAATTTAAAAAAGACATATTACATACATGATGGTTTTCAGAAAAACTCCTTAAATACAGAGGATGTACGTCCCCAGCGAGACAGCAAAGTCACAAAAAAACCTGCAAGTTCATTATGAGACCTCTTAATTCTGGATTCTGTAGCGCACTTGTTCCTGCGAATTGCTCCAATAAAGTACTAGCAACAACACCAAAATGAAAAGGTTGTCAGGTAACATGCAGCCCAGAGAGGCACAGGAAAAGAGAAAAAAGCAAGTCAACAAGTTGCCCAGCCTCAGTGGTATCGCTCAACACACACACATGGCACTGGGGTTCAGGTTCCCATCACACGTTGTCATCCCTTAACTCTTCCCTGCTTTCCGTTAAGAACTCGCTACACGGGCTTCAGCTTCGTGCCACCCGGCATTGCCATGTCCCCAACAGCTCAGGGAAGAAGACACAGTACAAGTGCTTCCCCCCTGCAAGCTCAAACGGTGGAACACACACTGCTTGCAGTACTGCAAAATCCTTAACTGTAGGTAGGTTTTGGCAGCTCTCGCTAGTGGCTCATTTTCACTCAGTCTCACAGGTCTCAGCATAGACATGCAATGTTGGTGTCTAATTAAACTGAACTATGTACTCCAAACGAAGGATCCATGCTTCTGCCATGCCCCCAAAGATCCTGTATATTTAACAACTCTTCCTGTTTGGCATTTCTACTTTATTTTAAAGCACGCGTTTCGATCTGGGACAATGCCAAGCATTCTTTACCTATAATTTGTAAGAACCAGAACTAAAATAACAAAAATGCTGTTTCCTGTTCTTGCTGCCTCAGTCGCTTCCCTCTCACCAAGATTTTACACGAGAAAGGAGTCACCTGTTACTTCTTTCACTTTCTGGCTCAGCATGAGTACAAATTCCTCCTCTCAGTCTCATGAGATGCTAAAGCGCTTTCTCATAAAAGCTTCTGTACCACAGTCATTACTCTGTTTTCGTGGAGAGATTGTGACAGGGCCAGAAGGAACAGTAAAGCAAGAAAAAGTGAAAAACAGACTTCGGGACAGGACAGGAATCATATAAAATTTAAATGTTTGTTTTTCAGAAGAGAATTAAAGATACATGAAAATGATGGGTAACAATCATTTATAGACCTTGAATGATTGACTGCAAATTAGATTTAAACTTACCATTATTTCAGAGTAGTTTGGAATCTGAGCTGAATATTTTCCAAGGCCTAATAGTAGGAATTTGATAACATTATGCAAAGTAGTAAATCCAGCTTAATACTAAACCGCCATAGAATAAAACAGAAACAGCAATCACTGCTATAATATGTAGGAGTTGAAGGCGTGAAGCGAACACGAGCCATTGATAAAAGTCAACATTTGCCAGCCATTACCATACAGTTACTGCAGATACCTCCCATTCTGAGCGAAGAGAAAAACAATGAATCGTTATATACTACTATGAAATAACTGATGGCATGTTTATGACCTTTTCAAATCAAAAGCAAATTATAGCTTATAATGAGAATATTTACACAATAATGTGAATTCAGTATGCTGCATATCAAATTTAACCACAAATCAGGAATTGGAACGGTAAAATGCCACACAGTGCTTCATTATGATTCAGGATAGCCAGGTGATAGTTCTAGTGCTTTGCTGATTATAATTTCTTTAGCACACAATGTAATGAAAGAAAAAGTGGGAACAGTGGAAACATTTTGGCATGATTAAATGGCCACTGTGTTCAAACAAAAGTTCTGATCTAAATCTTTTCTGAATTAAATAGCTGCCAGAAAGAAGATTAATCTAACGCCTGGGCAGTGGAATGGGACTTGTGATTTGGCTTCCCTTTCCAGTCCCGTGGGACTCTGCACCAAACCATTCTTTTTTAGAGTTTTCCTATCCATTTGTAAAATGGACACCAGCATACTCTTTACAGCCAATGTACTGACTTAGTAACACACTCAGGGAAGAGTAGTCCATCCACCTTTTTCCAACAGCAAGTCTAACACAGAAGGTCCTAATGCAATTGAATGTGGACAGCGAAAAGAATTAAAATGTAACCCAAAGAACATAGATATTTGACACACAAAGGTATTTTTAATGTATTTTAAATGTCAGTATGATTGAGCTAAGTTTTATTAAGCTTTCTGCTCCGTATCTTTACAACTACAATATAAACAAAAACTTACGTTGTCAAAACACTGAGTCTAAATTATATTGCTGTATTTCTACTATAATAAATATAGCAGATATGGCTGAATTAGAAATGGATAGCAGTATTTTGCAGACAGAGGGGACCATCCGTGGGGGACCAGTCAACATGTTCAAGGGCAGGGCTGCCATTCAGGCTGAAGGAATGGGCAGGCGGGTGCCTTGTGAAACTCAGCAAGGAGAAATGCAAAGTCCTACAACCCCTCGCAATGACAAAGGGCTGGGAACGGAATGACTGGGGAGAGATCAAGCTTCATATGAGCCAGCCATGTGCCTCAGCAAAGGACAACAGCATCCTTGGCTGTATGAACAGGAGCATGGCCAGGACATCTAGGAAAACAATTATCCCTCTCTACTCAGCCCTTGTCCAGTTTTAGCCCCCACCCCAGTACGAAAAATTCATCGATCAAGTGGAGTAAGTTCAGCAGCGGGCCACCAGGATGGTTGCCGGCTGAAGCACTTGCCCTGGGGCTGGTGGAGCAGGACTTGTTCAGACTGGAGAAGAGACAGCTTCATGGGGACCTACCAGCAGACCCCTGTGCCTACAAAGAGGTTATGCAGAAGGGAGGGCAGGCTTTTCACAGTGATTCATCCCGGAGGATGAGCAACAACCGGCATCAACTGAAATTAGAGCAGATCTGACTGCATAGAAGGACACACTTTTTCCCCATGAGGACAGTCAAGCAGTGGAGCAGGCTGCACAGAAAGGTTGTGCCATCACCATCCTTGGAGGTTTTCAAGATCCGACTGGATAAACCCCTGAGCAACTTGGTCTGATTTCACAGCTGACTCTGCTTTGAGAAGGAGGTTGGACTAGAGATCTCCTGAGGTCCTTTCCAACCTCAATTATTCTCCGATTCCATGATTCTGTAATTAACTGAGCATGAACCCTGAGCTGTAGAGAAATGAAATTGCTTTCTTCTTACCTCAACTCTCTGCCAAACTATTTTTTTTTCTAATTATTTTTGAGTAATGACAGAGAGCACTAGTTTTTAGTACTCGTCGGTAAATAAAGCTATGTAACTTACATTATTTGATTGACTGCACAAAATTTGACATATTATAACTGGTGCAGTGAAGAAAGCATGTGGATGTATTGCCAGCTGTGTATATTTTTATATTGAAACTGCCTGTGATACAGACCAATTTAAGAAAGGAAGAAACCAAGTCAGTAAACTATTGCACAGCTGGATACACAATCAAGGACCAGTTTCCTGGCTTTAAATTTCCTGCATATTTACTAAAGCATTGTTTCATGTACTTCTCTCTTGTAGCTCCCAATCTTAAAGGCAATAGACACTGTAGGAGAAGAAACTGTGAAGTTCAATAGTTATAATCTTATCCTAAACTGCATTTACATTTTTAGATGGACCTTTAATAATTCGCATATAAGCAGTTCTGTGGAATCTCATGCACAGAAAACAATAAATTCTGTTATTGGGCAGGGGCTTGGACACGGAGGCAGAAGACTCTGTATATATTCTGTCAAATGAAGATGCCAGATGACCTGCACCTTTGGAGGCTTTAGAAAAGCAAATGGAAATGTTTGTACGAAGAACGGAGGCCGTGATCTCTTCACAGCCTATTCGCATTCCCTTGCCCTTCCTGCCTGCTTGGCCAGGATTATCTCTTTTGACTTCACATAGAGAAGGTTAAGCATACAAAACCCATGGATCTTTTATCCACCTCACATGCAAGCTCGGACGTCTTCCTTAGCAGCTGAATATGTATACCCTGCTTACAGCAGCCCTGTGCAAGGCTGCTATCTTGTCCCATAAGGGATTTTTGATCACATTTGATTTACTTTTTAGGCTCTAGATCAAATGGGAGAATAAACATGATCAGCCAACCCAGAGGAAAAAGAGTTAAGACAGTCGTGGCTAAGTCATAGCTGTTTTTCTCTCCTTAGTATGCATCTTCCTGAAGGCAGCCAGGGTGGCTTATTGGCTCTCCTATCCTGGATATTGACAGAATGAGGTAGAAGCTAATGGTTGAATGCAGCAATGGGCCTCATAGCAAAAAAAGCAAAATAAGCACATTGCACACAGCTCTATTTTTTATTAAATACTGTTTAGAGCCTGGCATTAAGGGCGTTGTTTTTTGTTTTTCTAAAAATCCCAGATCGTTTGAGGACAGGCTGCCAAGTTCATCCATCAACTCAGCCACTGAAATATTTGTGTTCTAAAAAATTTATACAGCATGAGTTTTCCACAACCTGCAACTGTGGGGACTTTTATTTTTAAATTATAGTCTTCCACTTCAATTCAATCTTTTTTTTTTTAAAGGACAGGACTACATCTGAGAAAAACAAGTTTGCCTCCTGTGTACTTCATGGTCTTGACAAGAAGAGGTATTTTCTGCGGGATGGAGGTTCTAGATACTGAAGGATGGGACTTTAAGCATGTATTTAGTTGTGCCCATGTTAGATTTACAGTTTTCTTCCGGGAAATCTCATTTTCATATTTCTGCTGCACTGTTACCGTGAGTCAAAATGTTCTACAATGAACTCTGACTTCTCAGAAATAGAATTTTAGGCAATGAAACATTTCATTCTACAATAAACACACACCTTCGACTTTTGTTTTCATAGAATCAGAATAATTCAGGTCAGAGGCGACCTTGGGAGGTTATCTCATCCAAGCTCCTGCTCAAAGCAAGTTTTATATTGAATAAGCAAATATAGGCTATGTATAATGATTATCCTGGAACTTAATTAGCCTGAAAAAGATAGCATCCTAACCTCTGTCTAGTTCTCTTTAGCATAGAAGGATGACATACAGTTAGAAGCGTACAAGAATATAGCCTGCATTGTGAAACAAAAATAGATCTGACACAAATGTCATAAGGCATAAAACAGAACAGGGAAGTTGAAAAGGTAAAGCTGAAGTCTGCACATGAAACAATGTAGACAATTTGTGTTCAAAATCTCCCTTCATGACAAGTTTCTCTTTTCAAAATATTTCTACTTTTTTAAGAATGGAAAGGGAGAGAAAACACTGATGTCAGACAAGAAAGTGATCAGTTTATTATGGAAACATCCATCAAAATGCATTTCAAATGCATCAAAGACTGTTCAAGTATCTACACAAGCTTCTGATTTTATTTAGTAATAATTAAAAAGAAAATAAAGAGTGAGAAATTCCTTAATTTCAGGGTTCTTAGTGCAGCAGCCCTTTACGTTCCTAGCCTGAAATGCACACAAATGCAGCTTCACTTAGCCATGACTGCAGCGCTGCAGCGGGCTCACAGCTGTCTCCTTTGCTTTCCCCCATCTGCAGTCTCAGCAGCTGCAAATTCCAGATGGAATTGCAATTTTGGAAAGCAGTGCATTAAATGCAAGGACTACCAGGGGCTGCTGGTTCACAGAACAATGAGGGCAGCCGTATAACATCTCACCTAGGGAGAGGACTCCTTGGGCAGCATCAGTTCATGAGAAACTTGTGTAGTATTTGGTCTTTACCTACAGCGTCTTCAGTGAGTGAAACTTCTGCCCCTTCATCAGCCACTTCTACCTGGCCATCATAACTGCACCACTGCAAGCAGGAAACATTCACTGTGCCCAGCTGGCTTCACTAATCCATAATTTGGATACTAATGGCCCTGCCCACAGTGCCATTTCAGCCATACAAGTCTGGAGCTCTTAAAACCATTTACAACCATAAAGACCTAAGCTACTACCAAGACCTTTCGAACGTCCAGGCTGAATAATATTTGACTGACATGAAACCTGCAGAAGATAGGGATGATATACCATTATTATCACTAAGTTGCCAAAGCAGGGCTGTGACTACTCTCCAAATTCACTTGATTTTTCTCATTAAACCATAAGACATAAATGCTCACCAACTCTAAAATTCTCCGCAAATCTAGTAAAAGGATATACAGGACAATCTGCAGCCAATACTGTATTTGATATCTGCATGAATGTTACGTTATTCTTGCAACAAAGAAGCCACCAGCTTCATTAAACTTGCAACAGTATTATTCCTAGCATGTGGTAGCAAATCCATTAGTTATCCATGATGGGGTAACTTTGTCAAGTAAGCCATATGTGGAAGTTTAATTGTTATTTGTTTATTAAGCTAGTTGTAAAATTGTTAATTATATAC
Source organism: Rhinoptilus africanus (assembly GCA_013400135.1). NCBI lineage: Eukaryota > Metazoa > Chordata > Aves > Charadriiformes > Glareolidae > Rhinoptilus > Rhinoptilus africanus. The sequence goes on along the minus strand of VXBO01002238.1, from coordinate 472,912 downwards.
TAATACAAAGCTTAAAAATTCCCAATAATTAGTTAAATATGGTGGTTGTTTTCTATAATGAATCAAGTTCACACATTCTAAGCAAATAATCTCCTATCCTGCACTGAGCTTTAGCATTGTTCAGCAGTTTAGTCTCTATAAGAGTAAGGGCTAAATAAATGTCAGCACGCATATACATAATCAGAATGAGTATTTTAACCATTCTGGAGAAACTTTTGTGAGCAAAAGATTTCTACATGCTGAAATACAGAGTGACAGAACAGAAAACTAAGGTAATCACTTTAGAGAGTCTTCAAAATGTGATCAAATTCTCAGCTTACATACAATGAGCAAACAATTTGCATTTTATTTAGATACAGAGGTCAGTTTCCTTGGAGCTGATATCTCTAAAACAATACTGGCTAAAAATATTTTTGCAATTCTCATTTGTAGAGATAAAAGCCATAAAGAGTTGGTCAAAAGCTTTTAAATATGAAGACCTTAAACTGAAACTTCCTGTCAACAAAAAATAAAGTAGATGGCTTTCTTTTTTCCTCTATACAATTTTCAAAGGGAGCTCTCTTTAACCAGTTAAGAGATTAATTTCTTTTTTATTTTTTTACAATATCACACAAACACAAGAAAACCACACAAATAAAACTTTGAACACTCCAACACCCTGAACTGCACATACAACTGTTACTGGCTCAGGCAACACTTAGTGACAAAGCTTATGGCTTTCCATCTGTCACCCAAAATCCAGCGATAACACGGTGTAGCCTCAGCGTTGAGCTCAGTGACCTGCCTCATAGGGGTAGGCAGCACTCCTTACCCGGCTGCCACAAAGCTGAGGACGGAGAATGGATGCCTAGAACAGCCCAGCAATGCAAAAGAGGGGACAACTCATCCCAGTTAGGGAAACTGTCTGCTTCACTCCAGAAACACTGTTTTTATAAGATCAGGAGATCGGACAGCCCGCAGGATATATGGAGCCCTGGGAGAAAGAGCTCATGGTGGTTCAGAAGGACCATTATGCTCTGGTTTGTTGGGAGCCCCAGGAAGTAGGTTACATTCAGTCCAATTTCTTCAGCCCCTGTGAAGTGAATTGTTCTTCTCAACACAGGGAAAATACACCTTTTTGTGCATGTAAAGAATTTCCTAAGCCAAAGTTGTATACCAATGTGCTTCCTAGCTCTTCCCTAGAGACCAGCCTTTTAAAGTGCAAAAGCAAGGCAAGGGCAACAGTATAAGAAGAAGCCTCACACAGGGCTTCCATATTGCTGTCTTTGATCTTCTAGGGGAAAAATACAGGCAGCCTGTGTGCAATGAGTGCACTGAACTGATGGGCCATCAGGGTATCTGCTAGTATTCCTGCTGGACTGGGGGACATCCACAAATCACTGAAAAATACTCAAAGTCTTCAGATCGTGTCCAGATGAGAGTTTTCAATTTAAAAAGCTGTCACAACTAGGGGAAGCCCAGATACACGATTGCTGTACCAAAGAATAATTTTAATAAACAGACAAAAGTTGTAATTAGTTTAAACCTTCCTTGTCTGTTTGTGTAATATTTTTGAGCAGATGGCTTTGGCAAAGAGCTAGAATTTGCACGCCCACTTGCATTTTGCAGTGATAAAATAAAGATGAAAGACATATCTTAGGTCATCCAGTCCATTGCCCTATCAGCGAAGGATTGATCCCTGCAACATGTAAACCAGCAGCCAACTATTTGCCATCTGATGCACACAGTTATCCAAACAGAAGGGATCTATAGGGAAGATCACTAGGCATATAGAGAGGGGGGTGAGATGCATAAGAAATCAGAAACGTTTACATTGGTAAAAGAAAAAATATTTACTGCAGAATTAGCCTCATGGAGAGTCAATAGTCACAAGAGAGCGAGGCTTCAGTTATAAAAATTAAATACATTGTAAAATGGGGATTTAAAACATCTTATAGTAAATCGTTGGTCTTACATCAATGCCACAGTGGCATCTCTCCTGCTTCCAATATTTGTGAAGAAATGGCAAGGGAATTAGATTCATTAGAATTTTTGCAACCACAATTAACTGTATAGCTTTCACGCAGCCTTTCTGATCCTGAAACGCGGGTAGTCGGTAATGCTTTCACACATGGATTATGAGACATGCATGATGGTGACTGCTCCAGATGTTTCTAGAAAATGTTTCATTTTATTTTTTATTTGTCACTTATTTAATGCTCTATTTTCATTACTAAATTTCCTTTCTTTTATGCTGTTTATTTCTAAAAGTTCTCCCTGACAGTTTTCTATGGTCAAAACCAGATTGAAACAATGATTCAGATTGTCCCTACCATAAGGATTTAGATTGTCCCTTTCCTTTTTGCATTTGAATACACAGTCATTCCGCAAGTCTTTTACCAATTCAGTTCCTACATAATCCATATTTAGCAGTTTCATTTACTATAAAAAGCATGCAATACTTCCTGTAAAGAACAGTTCTGCAAAACAAAGGCAAAACATACATAACTCCATACTGTGTGTGAATCCACACAAGTGAAGATCTTTCTTATATTTTATTTATATATACATTTAAAAAAAAAAACCAAACCACTTTTCCATTTGGTTTTCTCCCTCGGATATGTACTTAGCATCTAAATATTCTAATTATTATTTGAATGATGGTAAGTGAAAAGCCCCAGTCGCCTATTGATGAGTGCTTATCACATCTCTAATTCTCATTTGTGCACTTCTAAAGGCCCTTTTGAGCTTTTATTTCAGCATTTTCCTAAAAATAATGGGAGCTATAATTAGAGCCTAGTAGTAATAAGACTTAACAAATAACAGTCAAAAGAGAGCCACCGACAGCTAAAATATAGAAGAGGAGGAACATCGAGGCCATATATCAGTGAGAACTCTCTATAAATCAGAGCAGCACAAACAGTGCTCAGACCTCTGGTAAATGTGTACATCAGAAATGCATAGGTTAGATTGACAGATTAGATAAATAAATCTATTCCTTTCTGCCTGAAAGGGAAAAGATACAATGCCGGGTACACACATTACAATAGAGGCTTTTGGTTTATTACTCAAGAAGGGAATAATTTGAGACCTTTTCTTTAACAACAAAATGGGAAGCGGTCCTTTACATGCCTTCCACCGATTTTTTCACCCTGCAAGGCTACTGCCATGGAATTACACTGAGCTCATATCCTTAAAAAAAAAAAAAATCAAGAAAGAAAAGAAAAAAATTGTTCTTTCCTTCAGGAGAGGTGGCATTTTAAAACTATAGGCCTGTAATATCTAGACTTAAGCACGTCATACACAAGATGTGAAAACAAATCTAATAAATACACTTCTGACTAGATAACAAAGATAAATACTGCCCAGAAAGCTTACTTTGCTTCACTTTCATCTGCTTACTTATTTTCAGACTTAGCTGGATAGACACTTTGAAGTACGGGAAACAGAAATTAAAACAACAGGAAAAAATTACTTGTGCATAAAGAAATAACACAAAAAAAGACTATGGGCTGTATAAGCTTTTCCTAGAAGCAAAATACCATTTTCTGTGTCCTTCTGTAGGACTTCAGTGTCTTCCAATATTATGAAATGGAGTGACTACATCAGTGGAGAAGGGAAGAGCTATGGATGTTGTCTAGCTGGACTTCTGTAAGGCCTTTGACATGGTCACCGACAACATCCTTCTCTCTATATTGGATTTGGTGGGTGGACTGTTCAGTGGTTGAGGAATTAGTTAGATGGTCACATCCAGAGGGTAGTGGTCAACAGTTCAATGTCCAGACGGAGATCAGTGACAAGTGGCGTCTCTCAGGGATCCGTGTTGGTCCAGTACTGTTCAACATCATCTATGACACAGACAGTGGGATCGAGTGCACCCTCAGCAAGTTTTCAGATGACACCAAGCTGAGCAGTGCGGTTGACACGCCGGAGGTCTGGGATGCCATCCAAACTGTCCTGGACAAGCTCAAGAAGTGTGCCCCTGTGAACCTCATGAAGTTCAATGAGGTCAAGTGCAGGATCCTGCACATGGGTGAGGGCAACCTCCGGAATCAATACAGGCTGAGGGATGAAGGGACAGAGTGCAACCCTGCCGAGAAGGACTTGGGGGTACTGTGGATGAAAAGCTGGACATGAGCCGGCAATGTGCACTCACAGCCCAGAATGCCAACCGTATCCAGGGCTGCATCAAAAGCAGCGTGGCCAGCAGGTCAAGGGCGGTGATTCTGCCCCTCGGTGCTGCTCTGGTGAGACCCCACCTGGAGTAGTGCATCCAGCTCTGAAGTCCTCAGCACAGGAAAGACATGGACCTGTTGGAACGGGTCCAGAGGAAGGCCACAAAAATGATCAGAGGGCTGGAGCACTTCTCCTATGAGAGTTGGGGTTGTTCAGCCTGGAGAAGAGAAGGTTCTGGGGGAGACCTTATTGCGGCCTTTCAGTATGCTTATAAGAAAAGCTCATAAGAAAGATGGGGACAGACTTTTTAGCAGGGCCTCTTGCAGTAGGATAAGGGTTAATGGTTTTAAACTAAAAAAGGGTAGATTTAGACTAGATATCAGGAAGAATTTTTTTACAGTGAGGGTGATGAAACACTGGAACATATTGCCCAGAGAGGTGGTAGATGCCCCATCTGTGGAAACACTGAAGGTCAGGTTGGACGGGCTTTGAGAAACCTGAAGTTAAAGATGCCCCTGCTCATTTGAGGGGGGGTTGGACTAGATGACCATTAAAGGTCCCTACTAACCCAAACTATTCTGAGATTCTAAAATTCTATGAAATACACCTACAGCTTTCTGAAGTGGGACACTGAAGGATGGAGGCCCTAAGCATCTTGCTGAAGTCTGTTCAAATACCAGATGTAAAGTTGAGGGCAGACTTCAGAGTCAGCTTCCTCCCAACAGTGTGTTCTTTCACCCTAAGTACTTTCACCTAAGTTCTTTCACCCTAAGTACTTTCTCCCATTCCTGACATCAGAGAAATCTCAATATACCAAAGAAAATCCTGCAGATTTTGAAGCAGTTAAGCTATTTTCTAGACCAAAATGTCTGCTGAAATACCCTGTCTACTTTGGTAACCAGACTTCTACGGTATTGCAAAGCTGATTACATAAAGCGGCACAAAGTCCCACTGACTGTCAAAAGGAAAGTGATGATAATATCAGGTACTTGTTGTTCTGCCTGCTCCAGTCCATGAAATCTCTTTTGATACTAACGAAAATAAAACACAAGTCAAAATTTAATAAAGGAATTTCTCCAATAGGATGAAATTACAGAAATTCTGCTACATAGCAGCATCCTGACTATAAGAAAAATTGCCCCAAAAGTGGAGATTTTGTCTAGTTTTATCCACTAAGTAGGCCAACTAAGTGATAATACAGGTCTGCATTAATTCAGTGCTACTGCAAAATCCTGACTTGTTTTACATTTTACTCAAGCATGGGACATAGTCTGCAGCAGTAGTAATACTCATTATTAAGTTATTTAATCCTTCACATTTATTCTGAACCTTCTTTATGAGCATTCAAAAGGTCTTAAAGGTATTGACTTATTCAACAATGCTCTATGATGTAGGAATGCATTTATATGTCTACTTCATGGGAGGGGAAACTGCTCAGATTGCATATTCATTATTATTTCTTGTTTTTTACTGGCAAAATTTAAAAAATATATATTTAACAAATTTAAACTTTTGAAATATAGCTTTACTTTGAAATGTATAATTTAGTGGTGGAAGAGGGAGAAGACTAGCAAGTACAGTAAACTGGAAGTACATTAATGCAATAAACAACGCTATTAGTATTAAATACTGCATGTAGTGGCAGCACGATGAGAGATGAAACTAAAGACTAATGAATACATAGGTGGCCACCAGATAAAACAAAAGAACCCTACTGTTTCTTCCTGAATATCCAAAAACGATTGGTATTCTGCAGCATTCTATCAATTTACTATTGCAAATCTGGGATAGATCTAAAATTGAGTACACTGTGATGAAGCTAAAAGCCACTCCTTTCCCTTGCAAAAACTACGATGGGACAGCCTATTTATTAAGGCCTATTCGGATCTCCAGAGACACTAATTCCCAGTGTTGTAGTGTTGAGTTTCCATCACAAGAGCAGTTTGTCTGAAACCATGAAAACTATTCCTTTTATTGGTGTGTCTTATCAGAAATACAGTGTTTCATGGTTTTGCAATTAAAGAAAAAAAAGGGTTATTATACAAAATCTTTATATTGTCTCAACTACAACAAGACTGTACTTGCCAGAGCAGAGCTAAAATAGCCTTATTCCAGTTGGCTAAAGAGTCAGAATTTTAATTTGTATTGGACACAAAGAAATCCTAAAAAAATCACACATTAAATCGCCTAATAAAACAGATAGATCTCTGTATAAGGTCATGAGAATATATTGGAAACATAACAGCCAGAAAACTCTCCTCCAGAATACCAATTTTAAGCAGGCTAAATTACTTCTCTCAGGCTACCCAAAGAGAGAGTCCATTAAAATATGATAGAGATCATTGGCAGTGTAATGTTACAAGCTTTACCTGTACTACACCTGATAGATACGCACGCAGATAAAACAAGGACATTGGTTTCCCATGGTGCTATTCTTCCAGTTTTCAGAAGCATAAACAAGGCAACTCTGAGTATAAAAAAGAGGACATGATACTAAGCAGACAATATTGAAAATTAAGATTAAAGAACAAAGATTCATCAAAAAGTAGGCCCTGGGAATTGAAATGCAAGCCTTCCTTGGTGCGTTCAAGAGAAATGCAATGTCTTTTACCCTAGAAGACCCTCACTTCCCTTTCCTAGAGACTAAAGCTTCCTTTAGTGAACAGATATTTTGTAAGGGTTAGACAATAGTCCTTATACACCTTTCAAATGCTTCATGTAAACATGAATGCAATAACAGACGCTGAGAAAAGAGCCAGCTGATTAGCGAGTCTGATTTTGCACGTGTATTTAATAATAAAGATGAAAATGCACCTTTTTGCTGTTTTTAAACAAGTAAATGCCTTACCTATCACCTTAAATTTCTCAAATGTTTTATTCCTTGAAATGGAAAATATTAAAATAAGACACGATCAGCACAAATTTGCTGCAAAAAATAATAATCCTTTTTATAGTTTCATTTCTATTTGCATGCCAAATGTAAACTTGAAGCAAAGTGACCTTGGTTACAAAAAATAAGAAAGCAATGTCAGAATTGATAGGACCTACCATTAGTATTTCATTCTGACAGGTAGGAAATAGGCATGTCAGCAGCAAATGTTACGGACTGAGCTGTGGCCCTGATCGCAGTCAAAGCGGTAAATTTCTTTCTACAAAAGTAATTTCCATCAAAACAAAATGTGCTTAAATAATACAACTATCCAGAGATGAGAATAACTTTCTATGGCTGAGCTCAAAGACAAACAAATGAAAATGCAATGCAAAACTTATGTATTGTGTAAAAGCCAGAAAAATAACATTAGGTGTAAGGGCTAAGGTACAATTAGGTATAATGGCTAAGTATTTAACTAGCTTTCTAGTTCATAGAAACTTTTTTCATAGGAAAAACTGTACTGAAAAATTGGGTTATACAAATGCTTCATATATGGATTTATTATTATGTCCAGAACATCAAAATCATAACTAGCAATATCTGAAACTATTCAACTATTAATTCTGTATGACCATCTTGTAGTTATGTGGTCAAATAACCATTCATATGTACAAATATTAACAGGCTTGGAACAAAGTTTCCATTACTAACATAATTAGTAATAAGATTTATTACCACTACTAAAAAAAAATTAGGATAGCAAGACTATATTAAATGCTCCTTAAACTGAGGTTTTGCAATCAAGGCAAGCACATGAATAATGCAACAAAGCCCTAAAAATATTATTGTTATTTTGATATATGAAGCTCAAAGGGCATTCCTGGCTTCATTTCCCAATTTCTAACATTTAAACGTGCAGATTCGCTACTTTGCTGGACTTCAAAATGTTTAGCCAGAAAAGCTGTCTTGATTTATGTAGTTTCCACAGAGGCACTGTCATCTTAGTGTGAAACTAAATACAAAAGAAGAAATTATGATACAGTAAAAATTGCTCACATCTACTTGTGATCCAGTTTTTCTCCTTGTTTATCCAGTGTAAATAAACACTAAGAATCCTTTTCCTAAACTCTCAACATAAGCAGTACCCAAGCAATTCCTTACCACTTTACCAGAAGACACATCACTGAAACCTAGGGCAGAACCCAGAATTACACAAGTACGGTGTAAGACAATGATCACACTTGTTCTCTGAATCTCCTTGCATACATTCATTTCTTCTCACACAATCTTAATATCAATTACTGATTATAATGCTTCTTCCCAAGGTCTTTTATCTCCCAGGAGAATCTCATGGCATTTCACATGTTATACTACTACCAAAATCAACAAGAAAAGAAAAAAAAAAAAATCTTCTTTCCAATCATAAAGATCTCACATACATTACAGGAAGTGGTAAAAAAATAGTAAGTTCCAAACCTAATAATGGAGCTCTTTACTAAGAATGCATGAATCTGCTATAACTCTATTTCCATCTTGAAGCCAAGGTTTGTGTGTGATGTCACAGTTTGCCATCAGATTCCTAGGCACATGCCATACCATTTAACATCTAGGCATTCCTCATGCAAATCCAATCATTCACCAGCTAAAAATTTGATAAAGGTCATATATAGAGGAGACAGGAGTGCCCTGGAAGGTAAAATCCCATTCTTCTCTTGTAATAGAGGAAATTATGATCTATCCCATACTCAAACTCTAACAGGGCGATCTTCCAATTGGGGAAAAATAAATAATTTCTTAAAGAGCTATGTTGATACACAAGTTGTCTATGCCTACAGTTTTGATGTGTAGTTTCTCCAGTAACCATTAGTTGGATGGCCTAAAAATAACTGTTAAAAAAACTTAAACCAAACATTTAACAGTTTACCATTACTGCTCTAGGCCAAGCTGGTTTTCCAGCCTCCTTTACTGTGAACATGGAGAGCAGCACCTCAAGAGATGCCCTACTCCTCCTATCCTGGACATGCTCCTGATGAAATCCTGTGCCTAGGAATCTGATTGCCTTCAGTGACCCTGAAAAATGGCCGTTTTCGTTGGAAGTTACTGTTCTTTTCAATTGACTCCACTGGTGGATAAAAGATTCACTTAGACAAGACACCTAATTTGAAGCAATGCAATACAACCTCATCCTAGTGCATTAGTAATGCCACAGACTATTTAGAAAATAACTTTGGATTGATTCACTAGTTTGTTCTTTTGATGCTTTTTGCCAGCTTAATGCTTTTATTGTACTGACAAAATCAGGAGAGTTGCAAAAACAAACTGGAGCGATTTGGGGAGAGAAAGGAATTGGGTGTGGTTTCCATGACGTTACACTGACTCCAGTTAGTGAACTTGCTGGCTGTCCTCAGCAGGTTCTGCATTGAGCTATTACACGGAATCATGGAATTTCAGAGTTGGAAGGGACCTGTAGAGATCATCCAGTCCCACTCCCCTGCCAAAGCGGGATTGCCCAGAGCACATCACTCAGGGCTGCATCCAGATGGGTCTTGAAAGTCTCCAGAGAAGGGGCCTCCACACCCTCCCTGGGCAGCCTGTCCCAGGGCTCTGTCACCCTCACCAGAAAGAAGTTTTTCCTCATATTTGATCAGAACATCCCATGTTCCAGCTTGTGCCCATTACCCCTCGTCCTGTTACTGTGAACCACTGAAAAGAGCCTGGCTCCATCCTCCTTAAACCCACCCTTTAGATACTCATAAACATTAATGAGATCTCCCCTCAGCCTTCTCTTCTCCAGGCTGAAGAGTCCCAGCTCTCTCAGCCTTTCCTCGTAAGGGAGNTTGCCTTCCTCCAGTCCTCAGGCACCTCCCCTGTTCTCCATGACCTTTCAAAGATGATGGAGAGTAGCCAAGCAATAACATCTGCCAGCTCTCTCAGCACGCATGGGTGCATCTCGTCAGGGCCCATGGACTTATGGATGTCCAATTTGGTCAAGTGGTCTCTAACTTGATCTTCCTCTACTGGGGAAAACTCCTCCTCTCTCCAGAGCTTCCCCCTTGCCTCCAGGGCCTGGCATTCATGAGGGACAACTTTAGCAGTGAAGACTGACGAACGAAGGCATTCAGTAGTTCTGCCTTCTCTGTGTCTCCCACCACTAGGGTGTCTATCTCATTTGTTAATGGGTCTACATTGTCCCTAGTCTTCCTTTTCCTACTGATATACTGAAAGAACCTCTTTTTGTTATCTTTAACCGTGGTGGCCAAGATGAGTTCTGCTTGAGCTTTGGCCCTTCTGATTTTCGCCCTGCATAGCTTCACTACATCTTAGTATTTTTCATAAGTAGACAACCCTCTTTTCCAAAGATCATAAACTTTCCTTTTTTCCCTGAGGTCCAGACAAAGCTCTCTATTTAGCCAGGCTGGTCTATTTCCCTGTGTGTGCTCGTTTTTTGGGACTTGGCGACGGCCTTCTCCTGTGCTTTTAAGAGTTCCTCCTTGAATTAAGACCAGCCTTTCTGGGCACCTTTGCCCTTCAGGACTGTCCTCCAAGGGACACTCTCAACCGTGCTCCTAAGCAGGCCAAAGTTCACCCTACAGAAATCTAAAGTGGCAGTTCTGCTGGCTCCCCGCCTTGCTTCACCAAGAATCAAAAATTCTATTATTTCATGACCACTCTGCCCAAGATTACCTCCAATTTTTACATCACCTACAAGACCTTCTCTGTTAACAAGCAGCAGGTCCCGTAGGGCACTTTCCCAAGCTGGCTCCCTCACCATCTGTGTTAAGAAGTTGTCCTCCACACTCTCCAGGAACCTCTAGGACTGTTCCCTCTCTGCTGTGTCATATTTCCAGCAGACATCTGGGAAGTTGAAGTCCCCCACAAGAACAAGGGCAAGCAATCGCAAAAATTCTGCCAGCTGCTCATAGAATATTTCATCAGCCTCTACATCCTGGTTGGGGGGGTCTATAACAAACTCCCACCACGATGTCTGGCTTGTTGGCCTTCCCCTTGATTCTTATCCATAAGCACTCAACGTCATCATGTACATTGTTCAATTCAAAACTTTCAAAACCGTAACTGACATAGAGGGCCACCCCACCACGTCTCCTTCCTTGCCTATCCCTTCTGAAGTGTTGGTAGCCATCAATCACCGCACTCCAATTGTGCGTGTCTTTCCACCACACTTCTGTGATGGCAACTCTATCACAGTTCCCCTGCTGTACAATGGCCTCCAACTCTTCCTGTTTGTTGCCCATGCTGCTTGCATTCGTGAAGATGCACTTCATCTGGGCTAATTGCCTTGCCTATTCCATGCCTTCTTCCCTTTAAATGGAAATTGGACATTGCAAGTAAAAGGGGATGGAAATGGGGAAACAGGCAATAATTGATACAAAGATTCACAAGCTCACTAAAGGGAATTTCAGTTCCCCTTAGCTCCTGACTAAGATTTAGTCAGATTTCTGAGTAAGATACGCATTCACCTTTCTACCTACAAAAAAAATCTTCTGAAAGTTTAGACACTGTACAGATGCACAGTCATATACTCCAGCGAATAAAATCTGAGCATTGTTTTAATGTTAAAAAATATAAGTAGAGCAAGATTGCTTCAACTTGCTCTCTTTTTCATCAATTCTTTAACAAAAGCTAAAAGGAGGACTATTTTATTCCAGAAAAGATTAAAAAAAATAGGTCATAGATAAATCCAAAGCAAAACCATTTAAATAAAGATTTGATAAAGTAAAAGACTTTATGAGCATCTCACAGAAAGAATGTACAGAAAAGCGTCTCAAAAAGATAGGACCCAATTGTTCCGAGATATTTTCCAATACTTAGTCTTTATTTTAGGAATGTACTATGTAAGGGATTTATCATAATACAGGGGGAAGAAAAACACCCAAGTCTCTCTGACCTCACTTACCTTTAGATACCTGCTGCTGTTGGCACATTTGAAACCTTCTTCCCTTCCCCCTCAGTGGACTATAACACCTCTGATCTCATTTCCTTCTTATAATTGCTGAGCACACATAACAGTTTAATATATGAACTTGTACCCTTCATATTGTCAGAAGAACTATCAGAATACTTACACTAAATCCTTGTACATTTTACCTTATTTTACCAAAGGATTACATATCTGTCCTAGTCACTTATAAAACATGTCTTCTAATGATGTACTTTTAGAAAAGTCTAATTAAAATTCAATGCATAAAAGTGTGCAAGGGTTGATAACCCACAGAACTCAGCAGCCCCTAGTTAACATTCTAATGCATCCTCCATTTGGAGAGAGACAGTAAGACTTTTCCACCTCGGTGGCAGACACTAATGATACTTGCAAATATGACTAATGTCTTCATTGGTGAAAAATTAATGCACCACAATAATTTTTCTACCTGGGGTTAATGAACATGTCAGATGCTGAAAATGAGTTGTTTGAAAGTAAATTACTATAATCTATATTTAGAAGACTCTGCTCTTGGAGAAAAAAAAAATCTGTGGTGTGTTTGATGTCCTCTGCTTACTTTTGTCATGAATTTTGCTTTTCGCCTAGTGAGATTACACTATGCCGACTTTTCTGTTGGTACAAGGGAACATTTTCTGCTTCCTAGAATGCCCTTTTTGTTCATGGGGAGAAGTCCAATTTGACTCTACTTTCCACGGGCACTGTAACAAATATTCTTGCAGCTGTACAAGCAATTGAAGCAAGCTGAAGTCCATGAAACCGGCTCGTCTTTGCTACACGTAGCCCCAAAGCAGGGCCTCGCTAGGGCCATTTTGGAAAATCCAGATACCAAATTTACAGCTTGTCTTTCATCTGAAGAGAAGGAAATAGTTTCACAATTTGGATTGCTTCCTCTCTCTTGACTTTCCTTTTCCCTTACCAAAGCTATGTGAATACGCTATGCAGATGTGTGAATAGAATATAGCTTCAATAAATAGCCATACCAGAGAGAAAGGAGTTGTTTTGTAGGTGAAGATACTCTTCTAGTCACTACAACATGTTCCTTTCGGAGTTCTCAGGGTTTAAGTTGTCCTGTCAGAACTGGTGGGACCTGGTAACCGGGAATATGCAACAAGCTTGAAATAGGAGGCTTATTCCCCATGTTGGAACCATCCTTTCCTTTCATCTGTGATTGTTTCTTCAGAAAATATGCAAATACATTCATCCTTTTCCAATAGAGCACAGAACTCCAACTCCACTCAACAACATTTCTTTTGACAAGTGCAAGCAGAGAAAAAAGGGTAAAGAAGAGTATGTCTGGCCTTTATTCAGGTTTCAGCTGTACTTTGTAGTGGGTTTAAGGAGAACAGGACTCCTAATCAGAATTTAAGGGATCTAAACCATAGAAGATTCATTACGTTCATTCACAACTCATCCCAAAGCCTAAGTATTCCTTCCCACTGGCAAAACATATGCACTTCATTTACTTCTGATGCCTTGCTGATATTAATTCTAGCCATAAGATGTTTTTAACTTGCTTTAAATGCCTTCCGGTAAAAGAAGACTTTACCTGTGTGAGCAGTTATACACCATGACTTGGTTACTTCTTGATTATGTGTTCAAAAAGTAGAGAAATAGAACTTCTGTAAATGACAATGATTTGTAAATCTAACGTGTGATCTCTCTCAACACGCTCAGAAGCAAAGTGAGCTTCAGTCTTTAAAGAAATGGCGCGTGGAGTCCATTTTACGCTCACATTTCTAAGTTTCAGAGCAGTTTTCTATCTAGATGCAGGTTTTACTGGAACTGCAATGAAGTGCACCTGCCCATACACTTAGTGCTTGAGGTTGCATAAATATTCGATACCTCTGAATGTCCTGGTCACATACGGGTGTCTGGCAAATCTGAGCTAGCACTACGCAATCACAGTCAGATCTTGGATTTAATCCAGTTCTGAACACCTGGAATGGAGAGATTAATCCAGCCCACTTCCTGCTGAGTGAAAACTTTTTCTGAGAATTATCAATTCATTATATTACAGGAATCTGCTAGAATTTAGGTCTCATGGGCTACTGAAATAATAATTTTTCAGATGAAAATATGTTTACTATTTCTTCAGATTCCTATGGGTAAAACATTAAGGTTTTTGCTATTAACCTTTTTTTTCCCAATTTCATATCAACTTTCGGAACAATGATTGCTTTCCCTCATTTCTTGTTTTCTGCAGTACTTTTAGCTAGGATAGCAAACACACAATAGAACTTTACTATTCTTAAATAAGCTGTCTACCCACAAAAATTTTGTCACTCCATTTTGACAGATCAAGTAATAATTTTATCTACCATGGGAGAGTATAAACTGTACCAGTACAGGAATCATAGTGGGCGTATAAGCTGTAACCATCATAAATGACACTTTTTATTCCCTTTGAAAATCCTCCTGATTTATTACATTTACTTAGAGACTGTCACAGCTTATTTTTACTAGACACATTTTTTTTTAACATTCCATCAAGTGAGCTCCTATGTGATGCAGAGCAAACTGATAGAAAATGGTGACACTCTCACCCAAGCTGTCATTATTCAAAATGATTTCTTCTGCTCAGGTTGTTTTCATTTAGTAAAATAATTTGATTTTTCTATGTCTGCCCACATTCTATTCACAGGAGGCAAAGGAAGCTCAAAACAATGTCTTCTGCATTTAATATGCAAGGAGAATGCTTAATAGAATCATTTGCAGGATAATTAAAAGTCTGCTGATACATCTTAAGAAAGTGTGAAACAAAGTACAAAATGAATAGAGCCAAATGGCAATTGCTTATTCCTGTAGAATAAGTGCTAAGTCAAAGAGGTCATAATTGCTGTTTTGCATAAGGAAAACAGTTAACAGGGTTTTGTAGATACATTTTCTGCAGTAAAACCAAAGCTGACTGTTTTCGTAGAGAAGTTAGAGGAATATCACAGATGAAAAGGTTACAGGGTATTGCTGCTAGGTCTCCCTGTGATATCAAGGAAAATAAGTCCACAAATTCAAATATAACTGAAGAATGGCTTGAGTTGAAGTTAATTCCTGCTTACATTTATTAAATGGCACATTCAGCATTGATATATTCCTCTGAAATAAAACCTGACTTTCTCTAGCAAACCAAAACACCGCTACCTGACTCATTTACATGACATGCATCAGAATGCTAATGCTGTATAATTAATAAATGGTTGCACTATGTTCCCCAAGCCCCTTGCCCGCACTCTATAAGCCTTAACGCTTCAAATCATTGATCTAAAGGAAATTTTCTTAAGTATTCACCTTCCGAGGCAGATACGTAAGTCCTGTTATGAATTATGGGAATTGTATGTGCTCACTGAGGACAGACTACAGCCACCAGCTGTGCCAGTTATCCTGATAATATTCATCTCTCATGAAGTGGATAGCCCCTTCTCTGGCTTTTTTATGACTACAAATTAGTTCTTAATTACAGTCAGTCATTGTAATTTCAGAGCAACTGCTAGCTCAAGCATTGACCCATTTTAGTGAATTATAAGCAAAGTAAATAGCATAGATTCCTTTTTTTCCCCCAAAAAAATTAAAAAGGAAAAAAAATAATTAAAATTTGGCATTACTGTCCCACTCCTGACTACTGTTTAGACATTATCATAACTGTGCCCTTCACCTGCTGACGTTCACCTCCAAATAACAGTTGCCATGATACTATGTCATTTAAGTTTAAGAAAAAAAAATACTAAGAACTAATGTAAAGATCCTGCCACACAAATAAATGCAAGGATATTCAAGTTAAGAATCTCACCGTAGGCCAAACACATTCTGTTAGTTCTGTGCCACAGTAACCAATTGCTTCAGTGACTTTACTCGTGACTGCTTTTAGGTCGAGGGAGAAGAAAATTATGCCACAGCCTCTAATTATCTGTATTTAGAGAGTGTAAGCATTGTAGGGATCTCTATTCAGAGACAGAAAAGCTTATGCCTGACTTGAATCATTAATGCTATTGCTGTGATTTCAGCAGCACGGAGCAAGTTACCAAACTAGGCAGCATTTACCAGTGGGAATCTTACATACCACGTTGTTCTTATGTCACATTTTATGTGTGCGTGGCTATTTGTCATCACCACAGGCTCATTCATCCAGTTGTGACACTGATTTGCGAGCTAGATAAACCCAGTGAAAAACAATGGGATAAGTGAAATCAGCATTTAATTTACTTGGATCCTACTGTTAATAGAGCAAAAACCTTCACAGCACATTGTAAAGTGGCATTTTTCCTTGACTCCAGTAGTCCTGGTGTGCTAGACTGAGCGCGGATGTTCAAGTCATCTCTTTTTTATTTCCAACCTACATGTATTTTGTGCTATGCATCTTTCCACAAGGGTGTGTTTTCCCATACTTACAATCTTAATACCTCAGCAGGCACGCGTGTCAGGCGACGGGTTCATCTCTTCCAGGTTGCACGGCGTGCGTTCAGCACTACTGGAGGAAACGTCAACACCGTGCGACGCTGATTTCCCCTCCAGGTCTTTCCACTGAGTGGGACTTAAGTCTCCGGGAAGGGTGCAGCCCGCTCCCCTAATTCCACTAACTTTAATGGGTTGACACAAAGGTCAAGGGAGGGAGGAAGAGAGGCAAGGGCATGGCCTGCCTTCCCTCCCTCCTGCTTCACCGTCCATGCGCCCCAGGGAGCAGCCACAGAGCTGCCTCTGCAGTGCTTTTAAGTGCAAAGGCAGAGGAAGCTCCTTGAGTCCTTACCAAAGAGCATACTTGTCAGAGAAAGCCTCAAGCAAGTATTAGAATTCAGCTGCCAGAACTAGAAAGACCAAGACACAGCCGCAGTCCCAGTGTCTGTCATGTTGGGAAGTGCGAAAAAATGTAACACATCCACTTGGAGCATTGACAGATACTGAATAGGAGCTGATGTTTTTCCAGCCTAAGAGGTAACACACAGATCAAAAAAAAAAATCATGGGCTTGTATTATACGTCTTGCACTAACTTCAGACTATGCAATGTCCCATACAGAGCAAATAATGCATTAATTTCCTTCGCAAACACATTGGGATTAATTTTGTTTATTTTAAATCAAAACCACTGAAAGACCCTCCGCAATGAAGACAGACAGAATGAACCAGCCTGACTAAAATATGCCAGGAACCTTTTCACCACCAGTTTTCAAGTCTTTCTCCCTTACTTTTTGGCTTCTGGGCTAATTAATTATACACTAAAGATACTGCCAGTGTGATACAAATAATTAATTAAATATGGTCACAGGCTAGAACATTAATTGTCACAATATATTACACTTACTACTGCCTGTCTCTTTTAGCTAATATGAACTTAGCAACCTGCAGGGACTCCAGCTTGGCAAATATATATGTATATTTACTATAACAAACTGCACAGAACGGTATTTACTATTTCTATAGGGCAACGTCTGGATAGTTGTAAGGAAAGCTGCCTTTCTTTAAACCATGACAGGAGCTTACTATTTCCTTGTGTTCACCCAGACCTCTCAGAAAAAAAAACAAAAAAACAAACCACTAAGTTGACTGCTTTTTCCCCTGGGGGTTCTCTGAAGAAGCAGAGTCTGAGCTGGCAAAAAGGGCAGGAAAAAGAAGGGGCGGACAGAGGAAGAACAAACTTCAGCAAATGCAACATTAAGCCGATTTTAGGGGTCCCAGGGCTGGTAAGCACACAGGTATTATTCTCAGCAAGACCAAGCAGATTCCTTAAAGAGATTAGTAACTTTTCCCTTGAGCACAGGAAATGTTCTGAGAATTCATCGCTTGATGCCTACAGTGCTGAAAACACAGCACGTTACGGTAGCATTAAGTATTATTAGTGTGCTTACCTGCAGCTCCCATATCCTACCAGATGGCACTGAGTTTATTTTACTGTCTCTTTTGAAGTTACAAAAAAATTATCTTATTTGTAAGAAGGTAGTGTAGCCCTTTTTGATGCATAAAATATGAAAATGACCATTTTGAAGAAAATTCAGATACTTCAGGAAACCTTTTTTTTTCTTCCATGGGGTGGGTTGGACATGGTGTGCACACAGCACACAGGGAGAGAATAATTCATGGCGTACACTTAAGCGAACAAGACCTTTGAGGCAGATTAAGCTACATACGCATGAGAGAGAGAGAGAACTGAGAGCTAAAATACCTTGCCAAAGGCTGTGGGCTTTTGGTGCTTTTTAAAATGAAAATTATGCCACAGATACACAGCCATTTAATAGATACAACATTTAAATGATTTGTGCAGTTACTTTTACGTGTTGTGTGTGTGGATAAAGTGCTTTTAAAATATGATGGTTAATTTTCAGTTGTTCTATCGTTTCTTTTTGGCTGGAAAAAGCAGAGTTTTATGACACCTTTTTTGGCAAGTAGATTTAGCACCTTGGAGTACTGAAGTTCATTCATTAGCATAAGCTTTTATTATAAGCTGTAATTTCTTCTTTATTTCAACTGCTATGGATGAGGACATCTAGATACCATCTCCCATCAGTGGTAGATGGAAACATCTCCCATTTGATTTCAGTATTAAAAGCACATATTTGGAACCTCCAGTGCACATATCTTCTTATTTTAAAGACTATCATTAACAAAGCAGCGTGTGAAAGTTAAATTGTCTCAAATATATTAAAAAAATTAACCCTAAACCACCAAAACACAGAAATCAAAGAAATCTTTAAATTTTTTAAATTATGCAGGTTTAAAGTAACTACCCAGAAGTCAGTAAAATTTCATTAGTACAAAATTTATGATACGAAAGTACAAAGCCTCCTTTATTTCACAGTTCTTGTTTCTGGTCTCTTTTCTTTGTTCATGTGATTAGAATACCATAATTTTCCTTTGTTTGATATTTTATTTTTACCATTTATTCCATCTTCTTCATGTAGAGGGGTATTTTACAATAGTGCCTTCAACAAATCTTTTTATTTTCACTAGATGTGTCTGTGCTGCAGTCATGCCACCAAGGCTGAACCATAGGTTAGGATCCTATCGTGGCAGGCCAACTCCTAATAAAAGGATGATTACAGTTTTAAAAATGTTAAAAGCCCATATTAAATCATTTTCTTCCTCCTTAAAATCCCTCGAGATCTTTCCAAAGGAGGAAGTGCTTGGAATAATTTGTCCTTATCCTACTCTGAGCTAAAACCTGCTCTCTTTACACCTCTTGTCAAGCCTGTGTCAAGGTAAAATTCATACAGATGCATTTCAGGATTCCTAGATAGGTCTTGTACCGTTTATTCTTCCCGTACTCCCAGAGCAAGAACATCTGATACAGTAGAGTTGTGACAGAACCTGACAAAAGCCAAAAAATTCAGAGCGGAGGATAACACTTCATACTTCACTTACACTGTGGTGAAAAAGACACGTACAAGAGGACAAGTTCATGATGGAACATCAGCCTCCACTTCGAATTTTTTGGATTTTGGAAGATTGCCCACCTTAATTGTATTATGCAACACAAGTATTTTTATATTTAATTTTAAAAGCAAGACAGTTGTATGTCAGACAGCCTGTTTGGTTTTTTCAGCTATATTATTCCAATATACCACCTGTCCCTCTAAACATTGCTCTTCTTACATCTTCAGATGATCCCAGTTTCAAACAGTACCACCACCAACTGTACCAAGAACTGAATACTGAAATGTGCTCTGCAGTATCCCTTAATTGACGACACAGATACACTCTATGGGCCCAATAGGTGTCCAACGCATTGGGGAACATCAAGAACAAGTTCAGCTACTGCTGCTGAAAGCTGGACAAGCCTTACATATTTGGGTTGGTTTTGGTCTGTGTACCTATCTGTCCAGATGGGCAGCAAGTGGAGACCAAAGAAGACTTAGGACACAGAAGAAATTCAGCACATGCTGCAGTAAGTACCATTCCCCAGCAATTCCATGTGATCTATGTTTAATCCATAAAACCATATAAATCTGGGTTCCCGAAAGAACTATGTTCCCATTTCTTTTATAGGATAGTGCAGGCTTACTGAATTTTAATGGACTTCAGAAGTTGGGATTTTTTTCCTAAATAAAATAAATAATTATGAAACAAAAAGTATTACTTGTAGGATAAGCCATAATGCAGCGAGGAAGCGAAGTTAAATACTCAGTTGGTTTTCCCCAAGAAGCCAACGGCCAGGAAGAGGATTCCCACCTCTTAAATAACAGAAATGACATCATAAGTCATGTTCAATTCTACACTATCAAAAGTGTTATTACTAGTGTTAAAATATAGAATGTTCACTGTGTTTCTTTCCTCTAATAAACCCTTTGGAGAAAGAAACCCCACATTTTTCAGGGTATTAGGCTAAACCTTACCATCATTAGATAAAGTCTGCAGGGATAGATTTTTTTTTTATAATATCTATATTAAATAAATGCAAGACCTAATATACCTTTTATCTAGATATCACAATTTACACTTTTTTTTCTTTTGAGAAACAAAAACTGTAATGACACTTTGTTCATTAAACTGATATGTTTAATTTTTTATAGCATTTGGTAAACTTTATCTGTGTCAGTTTAGTGCAATTTGGCTAATCTTTAATAAATTCCCTTTGCTTTAATACTATCATGGGTATTCTTCAGGTTATTCTTTTTATGAAAATACAAATAAGAGAGACCAGTATAAAGACTTCATAGAAGTGTATTGCATTTCAAGAGGAAGCAATCTGAGACATAATTTTAGTTTATAATTATGTTGCTTCCTAAAGACAATGAACTAATGTGAAAAATATTGTTTCCTTTTATTTTAATGTTCCTTCAAAGAAGGGGAAAAAACCCATCAGAATAAACATGTAAGGATGATAAATCTTGCCTGGATAGGAAACGTATAGTGTTATTGTTTAATATTCTTGTCTCTGTTGTTAAGTGTTTGGAAGATGGAAAGCACTGCTTTGCTTTACTGTACGAAAATGTTTCACAATTTCGCATACATAGTCAATCAGTATCTCTGATTATAAAGTTTACAGTAACAATATCAGTTTAGTTTCTTGCACTACTCTGTAAGAAGTATCACTAGGTATTAGGCCACGGCAGTCATATCTCCTGAGATTTTAAGCATTATTTTCAAAACTTCTCCCCTTTCGTCCTCAAAAAGTCACGTTGTTCCTTCACACCTACGAGAAGCTTCCACTAAAAGTAATGAGAAATGAGTACTGTGCTTTCCCAACAAAACTTCATTCTCTGATAAAAGTAAAGATTATAGGATAATGACTTCCATTTTCCAAAGAAGGAAGAATTTAGGGAGCTTTCTAGGATTTTCTCTAGAATACATTTATATGCTACTGTGCTGATAGCAATCACCAGGAAATATACTTTCCTATATTTTAGCACTTAAGCCCCACTCATAAAAATTAGGTGCTTAGGAACCAATTAACTAACTTTGCCTCAGTAGCAGTGTACTACGCGAGAGAGAGAATAGTCACCTGTGGTCCCAGTTTGGACTCATATTTCTCATTAATAGTTGTTTCTCATTAACAGTTGTCAGGAACAGAAAAATTATTTTTGAAATTTAATCACACCATCACTTTCAGGAAGACTGTGCTAACCCATTTTGAAGGTGAAGTCAGAGAATTGGGCAACTTCAGGAACAACAAAAAGCAGTATATTTTGGGGGGTGCCCTTGCTACACATAAGTAATTACATACGTAAAATTACAAATTATTTTGTGTTGTATGCAGGGTTTGAGCATGAAAGAAATCACCAAGGACTAGTAACTTGGAAGTAACATGCCTATTTTATGATTTCCTAATTACTGAGTTGATGCCACGTGAATAGCTGTACTTGGTAGCTTTCATGTTGAATTTTCACCAAAGGCAGGGAAGAAAGAGGAAAGTGGGTGGATAGATGTATTCAAGGAATCCATGTGGCATCCTCTTCGGCATCAATTTCACACATTTTTGGAAGAGGGTAATTATCTCCTGTACAGCAAAATGAGTTCTTCAGATTTTGACTTCAGAGTATTTTAGCCCTCAACATCCATGGAGATGATGTCATATTATGAAGGGGAAAACTCCACAGCAGTCCCACCTGCCCACCATGTCTTCATTACTACAACCTCCAGATGAGAAAGAATTCTGCTCTAGCAGCGAACAAAAGATGATAAAATACATATTCACAGCCAAGCCAAAACTG
The DNA here is from genome assembly GCA_013400135.1 of Rhinoptilus africanus. Taxonomy (NCBI): domain Eukaryota; kingdom Metazoa; phylum Chordata; class Aves; order Charadriiformes; family Glareolidae; genus Rhinoptilus; species Rhinoptilus africanus. The sequence goes on along the minus strand of VXBO01002238.1, from coordinate 450,794 downwards.
CTTTGGTAATAAAAATGTATCTTTGAGGGCTACTGCATTAGGGTAATCCATTATTAGTGGCTCACAGCCAGCAACTGGCTGTGAATTGGGCTGGTGAATAAATCAGCCTACCTAGATGAAGACCCAGAGTACTGGGTATGCAAGTACATAAGAGAGGCCCAAACCAATGACAATTTTTCTGTTTCCCTAATAAAAATGTTTTAATGATGGATGACGCCATTCCTTTAATGTCCATTTGGGTGCTTGGTATAACTATTTCAACATTCACTTGAACTTAATTCATTTGACCATCAGTTTGGGACCTGATGAAAATGGCGCTTCCTCATATAATCCAAGAATAGCCACGCATCTTACAGACAGTTGAAGTGTGAGATTACCCATTGTAAAACACGTTGCTTTCATAATGTCATGGTTTGCACAAATATTTCAGTTCTGACCTTCAGTACTTTCACAGCTTTCTCCAAATCTTTTACCTGATGCTGATCCAGAAACATTTCTTAGTGCTTAGTGATGGATGTATCCCTTTGGCATTACTTGGCAGAGGATTAGAGAAAAAGATACCACCATATGCAGCTGAGGTCTTCCTTTAAATCTAACAAAAGTTATCCTTAATTTAAGGGACGGATAAAAGCAATAGGAACCCAAGAACTCCAGATCACAGGTCATCTTCCTTCTTTTGTGTTAGGAGATATCCTAAATAGAACCTGTTCCTTCGCTTCCAAACAACATTGTCTTCTGCAGATCTCTGTTTCCAACCACAGAGATATTTCAGGAATGGTTCTGAAAAATAGTGATAGCTAGATACAGCATAGAAATAAACACAATAATCAGATTGGTCCATTGTTGACACATTCTGTGACTCTAAAAATTTGTGAAAAATTCCTAAACAAGAGAGGAATGTTATAGATCATTTACGTTAATCATAACACAATTTCCAAACGATCATCCCAGATATGATATAGGTATGCTTCTTTCTTGGGACTTCTGCAATTCACTGACGGAAAAAGTGAAGCATGAGTGTAATGCCTTTTCTATTTTTTTATTTAAATGTCAAAAACACAAGCCCTAAATGAAAGAAATATGGCCTGTAAATGCTTCAGTTGCCCCTTGCGACAATTGAGATCCCTGTGAACCAACAACAAAAATCTGAGCAGCCTGGAGTCATACCTAGAACCATTTCTCTGCAGACTAATATTTAAAATCCTCTCTGCTCTCCTATTAGTGTTTATTATTGAGGTTCAGTGATTTCTTATAGTTTAAATATCATCACAGAGAATTCTTTGTTCCTGTATATGAAGAATCAGCATAATGACTTCCCTGAGAAATTAGGGACATTTTTGCAGCATACTGGTAGCTCCAGATGTCACAGATGTGCCCTGTGTACTCGTGACACTTGCTGTGATCTGTCACTTCCGTAGTGCGGTGCCACTTCTGCTTTCAGATTCGGCGATTGAAGAGATTGTCATTGGCTGTAGTTCCCCACACATAGGACGGGAACCCTACAGATTGAAAACTTGCCTTCTCCACATCCTTATTGAGTTTCACTCCCACTCTCTCTCTGTGCTATTCACTGTGCATTAAATGACCGAAGGAAATGGCTTTGGGCAGGTTTCTCCAAAGCATGTCCCAAATGGCCTAGACGTGTAAAAGGATTAGAAAGATACAGGGTAAGACAGCATATTGCCAGAGCAGCAGAAGTTGTTGGGAGATTGCAATACTGCGTTCTCAGCTCCCAATTTTAACTTCACCGGTTTTCCATCAGAGCAAGGCTGGAACAGAACTACTGTTTCACTGTGCTGATGTCAGACCAAGAAACTTGACAACAGAACTAAGTCAGTCAGTGACATGCTCCATGTTCTCAAGGCTGCCAGCCACCAAAACAGTCTGTGCATACCGAGAATTTGCAGTCACTGGCAACAAGCAGAGTGCAGGACAGCAAATTCATGGCCTTCAAAAAGCAGGTCTGAGAGCAGGAAACTCTAACATCATCTGCTTTCTGCTGTCTCTAAAGGCATCACGCAGCTGTTACGGCACAGAAGGTGTCAGGCAAGAATGATACAACGACGTAGTGCTTGCCATTTTGGACAGTGAAAATTGCTGCCATTCCATCTTAGCCAAAATCTTTGCTACCACTCCATTAGAAAATAAGAAGGAAAAAAAAGAAAAGAAAAAAAAAGAAAACTATTCACTTATCTATCTTGATCATGCAATTTGTGTAGCAATCTCCTGAAACAAATTTTATGAAGGTGTAGTGTGTCCATTGCACTCACTTTAAGGTATATTTGATTGCAAAAAGTACTTTGGACTGTGCCTCACCTAGATCAAAAGCTAAATTGACTGGAAATTCAGCAAACTCAATAGCATGCCTGACACTGCTCAGGAGATAATTTTATCCAGGAGGCTAAAGAAAAAGGTATTTTTAGGACTAGCATAGCACAGGTGGTGTTTTTCTGGTTTGTCCAGAGGCAAATGTTTTCTCTGTGTCTTTGAACTCTTTAGAAATTTTCTCCTTACCCCATAAGCTAGCAGAGAAATGTAACTTTATTGGGTTTCCTCCTTTTAGAAAAGGCATTGACTTCTGCACTGGAATGTTTCAGGAGGAATATCACTGGGGCCTAATGCTTCACCTTGTGGTATCTGCACGAGGGCTTTAAGAACCTGCTGTGAATGGTAGTGCCGCTCCGATGGACACGGGGAACAGCAGAACTGCATTTAGACCTTGAGGCAGAAAGTGTATTACACTGTTGAAATCTTTGTGCCAGTGACAGAGGATTTTCCTTTCCTTCAGTTCGACAGCATTTGACCACCTTCACTACAGAATAGTATATAACACCACTCTTTTTACAGCCAGAGACTGTTTTCAAGCTGTCTTAGAAGCTTTCAGATTTTTTCAGAACAGAAGTGTGTTGAAGTTCTTCCTTCTTTTTTGACCAGTTACTTGTGACAATGTGAACATTTGTTTCTGCTTTATGTTTATCTCTGTAGTAAGCAGCTTTTGGCTTTGCCAATTATTTTTTTTTTTTCAAACCTTGTGCAGTATTTGTTGATGGAACTTGATGGAATAATCACTTTTTGTGAATGCAAGTCTTGATATTTCCATTTGACAAAAACCTAAGAGCTCTGCAAAGGCTTTGTATAGCATTTCTGAGAGTTTCTCACCTATTTATCATCTTTAAATTAAGATTCATAAGTAAAATATAGCAATACCTAGTATATTATCCAATTTCTTCTTGAGGTCTGCCACTGTAAGTAACCCATATTTTTGACGTGGTTTGTCTGTAGTTGTGAAAACTATCAGAGAAGAGAGGACAGAACAACAAGCACACACAAAAATAAATAATCTAGGCCATAAGGCTCCAGCCAGATTTGTAGAGTACTGGAGAATGATGCCATGAGGGCATCAGTTCTCTGAAGTCTTCCATGTCCCAGGGGCAAGACTATTTGGAACAACTGCAGTATTCCTACAAAGACCAAGGATGATCCCACCTTTTGGACAACACCCTTCTGAACCAAAAGCCTTCACGACCACATCCAACGCTACCACCTCTTATTTTGTTATAATTACTGTCAGAGTAAACAAACAGAAAACTCATGCAAGGACCTAGGATAATAGTATAAGAGCAAGACCACTTTTCATAGTCCAGCAAGATACAAGACTTCGGGGCTGTGTAGAACAAAACAGCAAAGCTTAGCTACATGTCCATACTGACAGCATTTTTAAGACCAATCTGCTTATTGACAGCTCCTCATGATTTGTACAAACACATGGCCTATGTTTTCTACTTGGCCAATATCTCTTTCTTTTTGTCCATCCCTGCAGGAAGAAACATTAATTCCCAAAATATTACGATATAAAGATGAATATACGATTTGTATCATAAATCTTTTTGTGTGTGTGTGAAATACAGAAGCTGCTTGTATTTCTATAATGTCAAAATAAAATTACATCTGCATTATAAACTAGATTCCAGGGACATAAACTTCTGGATCATTTTTAGCCAAACACTTATAATCCCGTACTGTTTTCTTGCCCATCTAGCTCTCACAAACTGTTGCTTTTGTGAAAGTGACATAAAACTGAGTGGAAGTGTGTTGTTGACATTTTAGTCTACATAAACTAGCAGAGGATAGATCCAATATGGAGTTGACATATGATATTTACAGTATAGAAAGAACTTGTTACAATCTTTTCCTGTCCCATGAGGGACCTCTCCCGGAGGCAAGTTTATAGTTTTCTGCAGTCAAAAATGGCACACCTTGCTATGAACAGCCTCTTGCTTCAGGGCCATGGACTCTTCTGTCTGCTCTTGCTACCTCAATCTTGTAGCAATTCTTTAAAGGTTATTCATTGTTATTAACTCCCAAATGCCCTTGATTTCTTCTCCCTTGCTCTTACAGTCCCCAGTGAAACTTGAAATGGTGTTAACACCTCACAGCAGCATGACTATTCCTGTTCTTCACTGGCTATTGTACTTCAAGGTAATTTTCCCTCAAAACTTTTTCAGAACACCCTTGTTCCCCACTATTCCCAAGCTGCACCATGGATCATAAAGGTGGTCAAACCCAGCATATAATATATACAGGTATATATATACATAAGAATGATGTGTGTGTATATATATATATATACACACACACACATCATTCTTACAATATCGAATGACCTCCCAGATAAGAGACAGTATTCATCTGGACTGTTGTCACTATCAGGATATTTTCATTAATTTATCACTTTTATTTCTGCCTCTGGTTTCTCTTCATAAATATTTTCTTTCCTTGCTAAAATTATCTTTTAAATTTATGCTGGGCGGTAAGTAAGACAATATGTTTATCGTAAATAATTTAACAACGTAAAATATTTGATAAAACTCACGGGGAAACCAGTTATTTACATAACTAAACTTTCTAACAGAGATGAAGTTGACAATAATACTTGCTTTATCATCATAAAACTTCATAGTTTTTGTCATTGACCAGGACTCTATTGTGCCAAGTGCTAAGCACTAGATGCTGTGTAAGCATAGAACAAAAAAAATAGCTCCTGCCCGAGACAGCTTACCATCTGCAAGACGAGAGAGGAATACAGACAGATGGAGAGGTATTGGAGGTGACAAGATGATTGTGATCATTGTGGTAGGCACTAGTCGGAGCAGAAGAACAACACTGTTGTCAAGTGTTACATACACATCACAGAAAAGAAAGGTTTTAGGGAGATATGACTCCCCTAAACCACCAGAATATATCAGTGACTTGTCATTTATTTCTACATTTTAATCTGAACTCTCATTTCCCTCTCTCCAAACTCTCAGCTTCTCTCTGAATAAAAATTTGCAGTAAAATACACACAGAATAACCCCTACCTTCCCTCGGAAAAGCTCCACTTGCTGGTGAATTCCCATAATCTCATTTAAACACATATTTAAAGCTTTAGAAATATGTTAGAAGATTATGAAATATATACAGGGGTGTGCACTTGTATGAATCCAATTGTTGTTAACAAAAGCATAGCTTGAAATTCAGATCCTAACTGCTCTGGCAGAAGAAAAAAAATTGGTGAAATGACCAAAAAAAATTGATGATGATGTAAACATTAAGGTTAAATCTGCCATAGTATATGCCAACTGATCAGGCTAAATTTCACCCCAGCCTGCACAGAACTCCTGCTGAGATACTGAACACGGCAGTAACAGGGATAATGCATATAGACAGAATGGAGTTTATAATTTTGTATAGCATTATAAAGCTAAATTGTCTGTTTGTATGGATTCTTACAGAAACTGGTGGGTTTAACTTCTTTTTATAACTACTCTAACCCCAAAACCCAATGTCCACATAACCTTAGACAGCCCATCTGGCAGCTGCAGGACCCGTACTCCAGCAAATGCCATGTAGGAGCCATGGCAGAGGTGTCCCCAGAGACTCCTCAGCCACATCTCCAGCAGCCCTCCAGTGTTTGCTGCACCTCCATGAGCTCTTGAGGAACTTGCCTCTCAGGTTGCCCAGGCGCCAATCTCGTGGATGAGCCACGTGAGCTGCCTCATTTTGCTGGACAGTTTTGTTTTGACTACTACCTGGCTATGAGCACTTTGCCTCTGCTTGACTTCGTATTACCTCCTACAGTACCTACAGATAAGTTAATATTCAAGTTTTTAAACAAAGAGTGTTTATAGTTCCAATAAGTCAATATGTATAGGAGGGAGAAAAACATACTCCATGTCTTCAAATTATCTATATTCCAGTAAAAGTGATAACTTGCCTTTATTATTGAAAGGCAAAACATACATCCTTTAAGATCTATATTGCTTGATACAGCAGATTCTCAACAGTCAAAGCCCAACTCTTCTTTAAGTGGGTGTAATTTTAAGAGGAAAACAAAGGAGTGTAAGTATTTAAATTCACACTCACATTTCAGCTCTGAGAAGTATCAGAAAAGAACAATTACAGGTCCAAGCCAGAGGCGTACGCTTTGCAGATACAAACATAAACTGTGGCTGTAGGGAGGAGTCTATATGTAGGCATCTTTGGTTTTAGTCACAATGTATTTTCTGAATTAGACCATTAATGTATTTACAAACAAATTGAAAACCATAAACCAAGTTTATATGCATTTATGTTTCTTCTGTCAGTCTAGGCCCCTCATCTTGTCTCAGACTGAAGTGATACCAGCACAAAACATCCTACTGACACTGAAGCCACACTGAAGGATAAAACCAAGCCATAAGCAGATAAATGCTTTAGCTTTACTATTTGGCACAGTCTTCCCCTACTTCCTGTGCGTTATTCCTGTCTAAAACCTCTCTCTGCTGTCGTATGTCACACAGGCCTTTGTCACGGCAAAAACCAAGCAAAACCCTTCTATAGGCTGTTAAAAATACACAGTGCAAATTAATGTACCACGGTGTCCAATCTCAACTGTGGCCACGGGTACTACAGCTATACACATTATACCTCATTAAGTGTAAGACAGAATTCCCATGTTATCTTTTTCCTTATCAAAACATGCAGCGGCTACAGTCTTTTTCCCTTTATTCATCCTCATCACTATCCTGGTTTATTTAACAGTGATAGAATCTCAAACCTCTAAAAACACCTTGCTGTTGTCATAAGCTGCAGCGGTGTGTATCTTGCCTTCCAGTGTCTTTGCATAGCCCAGGTTTAACATAAAAGGAAAATGCTTCTATCCATGTGTCAGCATTATGATAAATAGCAACGATGGAAGACAGTAAAGGAGGCCTGTGTGTTTAAAGGAATCGGCGTAAAACTTTCCCCCCTCCTCTCCCATACATCAAAGAGCGCTTGGTTCTCTGAAGAGATCACAAAAGGCAGGGCACGTGGTGCTGCACGCTGTGGCAAGCAGAGGGCTGCTCTCTACGCACGCAGTACGAAATACGCAGCCAGAAACGCAACGTGGCCAAGGGGCTGGAAGAGAGGAGGAAGGCAGGCAGAAGCTTTAGGACAAGAACGAATGCAGCGTGACAAGAGAAACTGAAGATGCAGAAGTTAAGCAGACAATAGGTTTAGCCAGTATGACATACACAGTCAGACAAAAGGTGTAGCGTCTTTCTAAATGGGGCTGAGCTGCTGAAGTGAAATGGAGAATAAAAAGAAAAGATCGAGAAAAAAAATACATGAAAAACATCAACAGAGAAGAACACAAGAGAAAAGAAAGCAAAGCTGACTGAGATATTAAATGGTTCTGGAAAAAAAACAAAAATGTCCCAACAGCATAAATGCAAAATGGTGAAGAAAAAATGGTTAAGAGGAGGCCTCAGTTTACTGCTGGCGTAGTTAACACGCTGTACCAGGTTGGAGGAAGATAACAGCTGCCGCCTTCTCTGTGTAGAAAAACATCCACCGAGTAAAACATGCGGCCACCCTGCAGTACGCACTAGCCTACAGCCACTCTCACTGGAGACACGTTGTGTGATTAAATATTCTGGTAGACATGGAAATATTTGAGCAAATGAGAATATAATTTAGAAGAAGACAATCAACGACCTGTGCCATATTGTAATACCAGCCATAGGCAAGAAAGGAATAAGAAGTAAGCATTCTTCATAGACAAAAGCCTTTAATGTTTTGTAGATACAAGAAAAAGAGATATATCACACCTGCAGCAAACTACACGAGAAAAAGGAATAGTGCTGGTAGGAGCTAAATAAATATTTGCTAAATAACATATAATATGCATTTAGATTTTTGAATTTTCAACAGTTCTTTTTAAATGCCTCTAATGATTCAGTAGCTGGATTTACTAATGGAAAAGCAGCTTAGATGTGGAAGGATGAGCATTCTGAATGAATGAAGATATCTTGGTCACCAATCTCAGGGATTAATTTACTCAATTTGCCTGCAAGAACTGAACAAATTTGGGTGGGCAATTTGAAGACTATTTAATTTCATCCCTAATCTATATACTCCAGTAACAAATGTAGTGATTCTAAAGAAGCTGTTAACTGAACAAACAACAAAAAGAGAATCAGCTGTCTACCATATGTTTCTTGTTTATTTAAATAGAAATATCCAATTTGAGCTCAATCCAAAGTCCATCCAAGTCAATTGAAAGGTTCTTACAAATTTTTTACAAGATCTGGAATAAAGTTTATGCGGTTCTATATGTAGAACTTGTATTGTATGTTAGCTCTAGAACTGTCCTAGACCTCCTCAGTTGAAGAAAGAAAATTTTTGAAGTTGTATTTAGTTAGCATGTGCCGACCTGTTAAAAAACCCAGGCTCCAGGAATTCAGCACAGCAGCTGATTAGATGCCAAGTAAGCGCTCGCTTGGACACTCAGCTACTTGCTTTGCTTTGGGTACCTCCTCTCATTTCAAGATGACTTCCTATTTGCATTCATTTCAGATGGAAGACTTTCAGAAACAGGAAATTAGTTTCTTGAGAGCTAAATAGATTCCTTAAAATTTGAGATAAAACCTGGTTTGAGCAAATAAAGGTAGTATTTAAGTATAAATATTTGGATTAAAATTTATGCAAATGTCTTAATTATTTAAATATAGTATTTAAATATAGTGTTTAAATACATATTAATTAAAGATATGGGGAAGCATTCCTTTTGAATACAATGTAAAACAGTCCTTGGGAAGTTACATTAGCCTTAGTTCTGGAACAACATCTTTGCCTCTCTTCCTCCTCACAAAAAGGCAGTCCAGGATCGTTCTAGTTATATGTATTTCAGATGATCAGTTTCCTATTTTGCTCTCAAGTGACTAAAGGCACACACAGAGACTTTGCAGACCAAGCTGTCTGTCACGCACATATTGAGTACCTCTATGCAAAGCTCCCACTGCTGCCAGATCCTGCAAACCTATAAAAGGTGGCATTTACCCCATATTTTTTCTTTTACAAAGTGTTGTTCTTGACAACATTGACTGCGAGTTCCTTCTTTTTCATTAAATATTGACATCTTGCACCTTTTGTTTTACTCAAAGCAGATATACAAAAAACAAAAACAAGAAAGAGGAGAGATCGCTTTGATACTTGTATCTGACCTCCAAAGAGCCATTACACAGCGACCGGGCCCAGAACATTTTCAGAAACCAGATGCTTTTCCCTACATGAAAGTCACAACTGGGACACAATGGCTTTGAAAGTCAGTACACAGAGATCTGCTGCAGTAGCCAAAATGCAGCAGCCTCCTCTGTCAGTACCTAGAGGAGGAATTCTGACGCAGTCAACTGTATCTGTGATAGATACAGTAACAGACATAAATAAAGTGCCTTACATAATTTACCAGCCTGCAATTTAGACACCGCAGCAATCCTTAATCAAATTCTTGCAAACAAGCATACAGGAATCCAATATAGTTTGAATTGCAGCCTCCACAAATATTGCAAACGTGCAGTTTGAAACGTTAAACACATAAAGTGTCTAGAAATTTTCAAACATACGTTTGCGAGAATTACTGTACCCCAAAGCCCAGCTCTTCAGTCCATTGGTCCCGAGAGGGGCTGGGCTAGAGAGCAGAAACAGAAGGTTTCACCCAACACGTGGGCAGACGCAAACAGATTTTCAAGCGCCTTCCAGCCTTACTCTATGTAACCCAATGCAATCTATTTGCTCATCACTTATTAAATTTAATTATTTTAACATTAAGGTAACACTGAAGATAACCATTTTCAACTGTTTTCAAAAGAAGCCAATATTTCCTTTCCAGCCCACCTCATTCACTCTGAAATAGCTGTACAATAAGTGGCTGACGGTGCAGTATCGGTGCGGCAAGAGACGTAAAAGAAATGATACTGCCTTAGCCTACACAAGGAAATCCCCTCAACAGTGCCAGAGAAAACAGGTTTTGAAGGCACAAGTTACACATCACTGTGTTACTAGTGCATCCTTTTCCTCCTCAGTTACAGCAGAGCTCTTTGCCTGCTGCGCTCATACTCACCCATACACCTACCAGCCCACCCTACCCAAATACCCACCGTCCTCCTCCGCTCCCACACGGTTGCCAGAACGAAGTTTCACGTAAGGTATGACCCAGATCTGGGTGGCCCTAATCCTGTAGTTACCTTTTCCTTTTTGTACTGGGGGGGAGAGAGAGAGATAGAAGCATAAATAACTCACATAATTTGTTTCAGTGTGAAACTGATTTTACTTTAAGTCAACGATAAGATTTCCATGAGCTTCAAAGCAAGTGGCAGTAGATCCTCTTTGTGTCAAGATATATTCCAATGCTAACTTAAATTTAGCATATGCGTTCACAAGTTTATTTTCTAGTCCCAGAACACTGGTAAACAATTATTACATAACTCTGGTATTTTCTGTCAAGACACTTCCATATAACTAGATGGCTACATTAGAAATATTATCTTTAATCAAAAAGAATTGTAAAATAATATGTGGATGAAATTTATCGTCAAGAAAATGTTAGCCTGAATGTTTTGATTGCATTATATTGAACTCATAAAATGAAATTTCTAAACTATAAAAGCATTTTTAGTAGATTACAAAATGCTTAAGTGGTGAATATGACTAATTCAATAAAAATCAATAGGTAAATGATATGATTACATTTTTTCATCTTTCTTTCCATTTCACCTATCATTTTCTCTCAAAACACATGCCTGTATTTTTATGAAATTATTTGCTATTTGTATAAGCAACATTATTCATGTTTCATGGATTTGACCAAGTTCATAAACTGAAAATGACTCGTAATCTACCTTATGGGGCTTCTCCAATAAAGCTCTGACCTAGCAAGCCCTAGCTAATAGAACAGACTGTTATCCAAGGCAGGTTTTACTTAAGATGAAATAAAGAATCTGTATTTCACTTGTAATGCTGCAGCCACATGTCAAAGTAAATTATTTAAGCATGTACTTCTGCAAGCAAATGTATCCATTAAGTGCCAGATTGTGTACAAGAGCAGGAGGACAGCCCCTGCTCCAAGGCCAGCCACAACTATCGCTCCTCCACGTGACAATCGGAGCAAATGACTACATACTGTAACAAAAGTATGGAGAGTTTATGAATGCATAAAGAAGCACATGGCAAAAAAACCCAAAAAAGAGCAATCTCCATAAACTGAATCCTGAAGTTCCTTATTTAATTTAAACTCGATCAAATTTCCCTTTCAATAATATTTAAATCTTGTTCACTACAGATCTCAGAGTACTTTACAAAGCAGCATAAGCCTCATTATCTCACTGAAGTTAAAAGGAGGTTGTCCTGAGGAAGGAAAGAACAAGGATTTGGGGATTTGACTCAATAAAAGGTACAAAAAACCTGCTAGAGTTGCACAGATCTATAACATCACAGAGAAAAGAAAAGCTAACAGTAACATTATTCCTTTATTTCCCCACCAGGTTACTAGTTTTCTTTATCAAATTAATAAAAATAGCACCACTACATCTTGTAATATTGAAATATATAGTAAAATAAGTATCAGAGTATTTACTTATTTAAGTTATGGTTACATGCTTGGGGATTTTTCAAGCATCAAGTATAATTTTCAGATGCAAGTTTTATTTATCATTTACAGAAGAGATTGAGAATGAGAAGAGCTATTTACAAGATAGACCCAGAACAATTTTAGCATCTGCCCATGTGGAAAAAAGAATATTTGGAGAGTACTGAATACAATTACAAAGATCTTTTCTAATTCAGTTTAGCAGCTACAAATGTAAAGCACTGCAAGACGCAACTGTTGTCTAGGAGCCTCTGTTGTAACGCCTGGGATATTGGAGGACACCTAAAAAAGCTGGACACACCATTTCCCCTGAAATTCAAAAAGCAATTGAAGTTTGGGACGACCAAGAGATTTTGGTGCTGTGCCACAACAGCTTGTCGTAGCTAAGGAGCAGGTACAGGAACCTCCGGGGGAAGACACAGTTTCCTAAAAATGTCTTGGGGAAGACTATGTGCTTTAGTGATTCCCAGCAGGGAGTCGCTTGTTGGAGAGGCTGGAGAAACCAAGGAAACTTAGTAGATCTTAAACACAGGCAACACTGAAAGGACACGCTTTCCCCTAGGATCACTTAGTCCTGAGCTAGAGAAGATATATGCCTCCATTTTAAATTCAATGAAAGAAATGTTCAAAAAGCGCTTATTTTGGGAATAGGGGTTGCATTTCGGGTAGCCAGGAATGAGCATCTTTGCACACAACTTGGGCAGCTCTGGGCACACACTGAAGCAAAGGCACAGAAAAATCTCAGTGGCAAAATCTCAGGTTGGAGAGATTCCAAACGTTACATAAATTAGGTGCATACATCCAATTCCAAATTTAGCCAGTATTTGTTCGCCAGTTCCTGGAGGTATTTTTTAAAAACCAAGACCTTTTTTTCTGTAATAGGAGGGAATCATATATTTGGATCATATAATATTTTGCAAATTTACAATATAAATACTTCTCTCAAAGTTGTGATTTTCTTCAGGTGATCAGAAGAGCTACTGCACATTCATCTGACTAACAATGCAGGAAGATATATACATATTTCAGGATTAATGATAGGGTGCCTAAAGTAGCTTGCAGTAATACTCTGAGAAGAATAAGAGGTTGTCATTAACAAAAAAGACAGAGAGGAAAATTTTGGGATCGCAAACTAAAATTATTCTGCACAGGTAATTCTGTTTGGTACTTTTTTTAGTATGATTTAACTTTGCTGATGTCAATGAACAGAAAGGTGTATTATCAGATAATATTTTGTTTATTGTTACTTAAATGGTTCTTGAGTGCTGCAGTTATCTTCATTAGAGTGGTCATAAAAACATATATATTTAAATCAACACACCAATGGCTGTATTTTTTTTGCCCATCTTCACAACATACTCTTTACTAATGCTGGTAGAGGAAACTGTAAAATAGATTTTGCTATGTCCACAATGACAGGGTCACCAGTTCCAATTCAACATTGTTTAAAAAAAAAATAGATGCCATTAGAGCTTGAGAAATGTATTTAACATTCCCCAGCCTGCAGTCTAAGCCACTTGCTACAGGAAAAAATGCCAGTGGTAACATACTCTAAAAGCCTCATCTTCTACAATTTAAAGGAACACAACATTTGTGTATCACTCACAGTATGAGGTATTTATTTATAATGTTGCAAACTGTCGGCTCCTGGTTTATTTCTATTACATATACGATGTCAGGAACTGTCAAGAGTAAGAGCTTTACCAAGGGAAAGGCCACGTAAAGGCAGCGGATGAGGTAGAGGCTGCACTGAACACGCACTGATTGCCATGAAGGGAGCTCTTACGGAGCAGCCATGAGATGGTGGGTCATTACAGCAGCCAGGGTGGCAGCTAAGCACAACCACCTTCACACGGGGCTGGCTTAGAGAAGAAAAAATGAGGAATTAAAAACTATATAGATGAAAATATACAAGGGAAATCGGGAATCAAGGAAGGCAACAAAGTGTTTATACTGAAGAAAACCTCAGAGCAAGAATAGGTAGGAAACAGCCATGAATAAATTTAGGCTGAGAATCAGATGGCTATTTTTAACCATCTCAGAAGTGAAGTTGTGGAAACCTGTCTTCCTATGAGTGCTGGGTTAATAACCTAACACACGATAATCTATGAGGCTCAGTCTCTGAAAAAAACCATTGTATGCATGTCTCCATGGTACAGTGTCAAAGGAACAAGCTCGCTGAGAACAAACGAGGACAGAGAAGCAGATGAGGAGCATTAGCACAGCTCTCCACCCACTGTTTGCTTTCTCGTCTGCACTGTGCTTCCTCTTTCCTCCACAGCATTACGGAGAACTTTTCTATCCAACTGATTTTTGGAGTCTGCTGTACCCTCTTTCTTCCCACGTTTTTTGTCGCTTTTTTTCCTTCTCATTATTCACGTTAAGTCCTGCTCTCCATTTTGTCCAGTCCACCTCTCTCCCCACAAAGACTATTCTCTTTCAATACTGCATTTCCTTTCATAATTTAACAGTCCTTTCCTCTCCCACACATCCTGGCACCCACAATTTTTATTCCCATCTGCTGCTTTATGCCTAGGATTGAAATATTTACCAGAAACATAGTAACTAGTGAACTAAATGAAGAAATGGAGCCCATTTTCCAGAGACAATATGTAGATAGCAAACCAAATCATCTTGTTCATCTTCAGATATACCTGAATTCATTTAATCCATACTAGTAAGTTAAAGAAGCAGCATTTGGCAGAGGTGAAGAAAAGTATCTAAAATAAAGCCAAGACACAGCAACTTTAAGAAGCTATTTCTTTATGAACTAGAGATGCACATTTGTTGCAAGAAAAACTCCTGCAAATTTTATCACTGCATATGGAAATTTTTATCAGCGCGCTGTTCTTAAACTCAAACCCATGTTTTCTCCCATTCAACCAATGTTGTATAATAAACTTGAAGAGTCCTTCTTCTTTATCTTGCCTTACTTTTTTTTCACATCACAGTGCCTTTGGGCTCCTGAGATGAGATTACAGATGACAATATAAGAGATGAGGAAAAATCTAGTCTGTCTTCAGGGGGCTATTCTACACTTAATTGTTCCACCAACACCTCCTGCTTCTCACTGCTTGTTTAAGTGGCACCTGAGTGGAAGCTGACCTGCTCTTGGCAGTTTCCCTCCTGTTCATCCCATATTTCTCCAAGGCCTTCCTGTACTACACCATACAGGCCTAAACCTGTAAAATTACTGATTTGATGACAACAGAAGTCATACCAAGCCTGATTTGCTGTTACATCGTGCCCCAATCTGCCTACTATAACAAGGAAATTGTGCTCCACATAGCCAACAAAAAAAAGAAAAATGGAGGTGGCACAGGGAGACAGTACAGGAGGATTCCTTCCCCTACACGTTACCATTCATGAGCAGACCTGAAATGCCAACCACCAAATACTACCAGTTTGAAGCTGTAGGTTTGCCCAGAAATAGATTCCCTAGACAGGTTAGTCCGTTTGGTTGACATTTGCAATAATTGCCAAATTTTAACCTTTTCTTAAGGAATATTTTTCCCTTGCTTTTCTGTTTCCCTTTTCCCCAGACCCGCTTGATCTGATGAGTGTCTGTCTTTGGGGGGAAAAAACCACATTGATATAGCTCTATAAAATTTTGGAAAATTATAACCATTATGTGAATTTCTCCAAATAGAAACCTTAAAGTTTTAGAATACAAGAGGTCTCTTGGATACAGTTTTGTATTACCAGTCTATTAAATGATGATTATAAACTTGTCATTAGTTTAACACAGGAACTGCTGTAGGTACATTTAATGCTGCACTTGCTTTTCTTCACTTTGCACTAAATGGAGTAAATAAGCCACTTTGCTTCTTTAAATGCTAATCACTTTCAAAACACCTGTATCCCCTTTGTCAACTCTGCATCCTTTATTGGTATTGGCGAATACTATTTAAACAGAATTCTCACAAGTCCCAGATACGAAAGAACAATCAACATGTCAGCTCACACATTAGTAAGAGACCATCACACATCAGATCTTTTCAGTGTTTGTGACTCTATTGGGATAATATGGATTGAAATAGTATATCACAAACACAGAAAGGAAGGTCTCCAGTGACAACAGTACATCAATGATGTCAAAATACTGTCAAATAAAGCTATTATGCTTCCAGCTGATACTTTCACTTGCATAGTTTTCCATTGTTATGTTGTAATTTTCCCTGTATTTTCATTGTTCAAAATTCAAGCAATTATTAATTTTACGCACGCACGTCAGTTCAGACATTAAACAGAGGAGCATTTAAGAGTTCAGGAGTTATGCTTCTCATTACAGATGTATCTTTCCTCTTATGAAAGCCTTTTGTGCCATATGGAGTACCGTAAACATAACCTCTTTGTTTTTAAACACTACTGTACACATACATGAAAATTGCAGAGAAGCAACTAAGGAATGTACTCTGTAATTGAAGACATTCAGTTGGAACATAGTTTATTTCACAGTTTACTACAACAATGAGCAGAAATGTTTTTATCAAGAAAAACTTTTGTAACATTATGCCATAAAGTCCTCTCTGCTGCACAAAAAGACAAGACACACAAATCCAGTTCACCTTCCTGGAAACATTAGCAAAGTCACTCAAAAAAAGAATCATGGAAATGCTTTTTAGGTGCTCTCATCATTTCATACAGGCTTTGAAGTTATAATATACCTTAAAAGTAGGTCATTGCATGTTACTGTACATCTAGGTTTAAGAAAACATCTTTCTCTTGTAAAGACAGGAGGTAAGCAGGAATCAAGAGACATTCTTTCTAATTTACCATTCGTTATCTGTGCAACCTTGACTAAATGGAACCCTTTAAATACCCCATCTGTGAAAAGGGAATAAGTTACCCACCTTTGTAAAGTACTCTGAAATACTGGATAAAAAGCAATTCCTTAGTACTAAATACTTTTAGTCCCCCAAAAAGGGAAACATTACACTTACAGTACACTTACTTAAGTGCTGAGTACACTACTCAGTAAGGAACTAATTATGAATATTGCTACCTTTGTCCTTTGTATAGCATTACTCTGAGGTAGTCTTCTATGTTGTGCTGCAAAATTTTTTTTTGTTTTATTGTGTAAAACAAAAATATGAAAAGGCCTTGCATTTTTTATTTATGGAAAGAAATAAATCAGTGTCTAGTTAGTGTCCTGTCCCACAGTACTCATATATTTAAACCTAATAGTAGAGCAATTAAACACAGATAGATATCTCTTTAAGCTCCAGTCACAGTTGACATCCCTGAAGACTTAAATCCCCTGAAACACATGGATTTTTCAGGCTGAAAGACAGGATAATATAAATAGCTGTAAAGAGACAATTCAATAATTATATTACAATTTCATCCAAATATTCATGAAGTAGGGATTTTTAGTAAGTTTTTAGACTGTAGAAATATGACTATGGGCCAATGATAATATTCCTGCTTTGAGTATGGAAAAGCCACACAACCGACCTTTGTTTATAACACATAGACACATGTAGCATAATATAAAACATAATATGGGTTTTCTGACAAAACAGTTTGTTGCATATATCCCTGTAATGGTAAAATTAAAAGACTGATTCTTTTTCCTTTAATCTCTGTACTTCGTTTTGAAGATAGCACTGGGCTGCCTTTTTTGTTGTTTGTTTGTTTAAATGAAGAAAATAATACCTTTGGCACATTCTGCCAATGATGCTGTCATTTTGCAACTACCCACACAAAACCTGTCTCCATAGTTGTTCTTCCATCTCTTTAACATCACTTCTTCAGAAGCAGCACCTGCACTTGTGGCTGTACCAACGGCCTGAGGACAACCTGCCTGATTCTTGGGCTGAAGCCTGAGGTTACAGGTAGATGTGATCTGTCTGGGGAGGTGGTGTTGCCTTCAGAGCTGCCTCTGGCAGCCAAAAGAGAGTAAATCAGAGGGTTGGGACTCCCCTGGAGTCCTAAGAGAGGACAGTTTGCTTCCTAGGATCTACTAAGCACCAGTATCATACTCAGGACCAGTTCTTGTAACTATGAATCAAGAAAGTCATTATTTATTGATATGATTGTTACTATAATAGATTCCTAATAATAGCTGGCACTGGACATGCACATGATGCTTCTGCTCAAAGTATTTTTAAATAATTCTAAAGAGATTGTGGCAATTTGAGATAATGCTGTCAAAACAGTAATCACACTACATTTCAATGGGAGGTGCCTGCTGCAGCCTCTGCCCTAGGACAGCAGTGGGGGCGTGTTGACAGGATTTACGACGTGAATTCTGTATTTTATATGACTAAATTAGCTCAATTATTTGAAATTATTCTGTAATTTGAACCAGGGGAGAAGGCACAAAGAGCACATTCGTAGAACTGCTGTTGTGATGGTCTAAGAGTGTAAGACAAGCACTGAAGAGACAACACGTACTATGAAACCAAGTGGTGTACCTGGATGGAACACAGACAAGTTTTTGAGCCCCCCAATCCTTTCATGCTTAATAGTTTGTTTATTCCCTTCTACACCAATTATATCAGTACATCTGTTATTAAAAAAAAAAAAAAGCAACAAAAAAACCCCACAGCATTTCTTACAATCCTTAACCTGCTTAGAAGATGGATCCTCCAGGTAAATGAGACTTTAGCAGAACCCTAAAAAGGCTCAGTAAGGCACATCTCACATCCTACCCTCAGTATTTTCTTTTATCTTCACACCCTGAAACAAAATTATTGTTTTGGAGCAAAGGAACAAAAAACAGCCACAAAAAAAAAAACCCCACAACTTTTCATCCAGGAATAAGTTTCAGTGAACTTGAAATGAAAAAAAAATAGTATAATATTTTGAAAGCAACCTTCCTCAGTCTGTAGTCTGGTCAGACAAAACTTTCTTTAAGAATGGAGATTTTTTAAAAAAATATTCACTTTTACAACTATTTAGTTTGCATTTTAATTAAATTAAGAGGAAATGCATACTAACGTATATTTTTTTGGTTCAATCATTGCAAGCTGACTTCATTTCTGAAGCGTTATATACATCTTAGTGAGTCTGACACATTTATATCTAATGAAAATAATTTTCACCAAGTCAAGTATTTTTTCACCTGTGATCACTCTCCTGTTGTTACTCTTGTCTCCTTAATCTAAAGTCTGTTCAAATTTGCTTAAGTAGTCATTTGGCCTTCTATACATGACGGTCATGGTCCCTCATCGCAGTCACAATAGTTTTTCCACTAGTAATGGCAACTCCTTTTGTGAGAACAAGAGCTCCTCTTGATGATGATGACTAAAATTACGTTTACACCAGAAAAGATGGTTCAGATTAAAAATGGAGCTGAGGAGATATTTTATGCCTCTTGCCCACCAGAGCTTGGTGAGGAGAGAAAACACACAGAGAGAAGACCTGGGGCAAGACTTCTGAAAGAGTATTGTAAACTACAGCCACTCACCCACGTTACCAATGCAAATTATTTATACTTCACTGGGAATAGTACAATGGGGAGAAAAAGGTCAAGGCACAAATTTGCAAACACTTGTTCTGGTGTTTATAAGTTTAGGGTGCAATAGGATGTGGCTTACAACCCACAGAAATGGGCTACAATGAATTAAACGTACTGTAGAGTTACGCCCGAGGTTTTCACTATGTTCTACGCTCATTTTCACATGCTGCATAGCACTGCCATCCAGAAGGATGAGTTCTGGTCAATCAGAAACTAATTATTTCTTGGTAGACAAGTATATTTCTGTAGGGCAAGGCTCCATTCAGTGCTTGTCTCCAAAGCATTTAGAATCCTATTATAATCCACGTGACCTGTTTCTATTTTAAGTGAAGTAATTCACCAAACTGACACTGATAATTCCAAGTAAAGTTTTACAGTCAATCATATGAAGTATTGTGTGCGGATATTTCTCCTTTTTTTTCTTTCTTTTTTTTATCTCAGTATATTTTAAAAGTTTCTCCTAATCTTGAATCGATGCAATTTCTGGAATTCACTCTGTACATGCTTAAGACACGGGCAAGGCTAGCAGCAACTGTTAAGTTGTCACAATTGATTTCTTAGATACTGGAATAAGGTGTTTTGAGAAGGATGATATTTTGTATGCTAAAACTTTTAAAATATTGGGTTTATGAGTACAGGGACAAGATAAAGTAAATCTGACATGATAGGAACTCTTATAATAACTTGCACCAGAAGCAAAAGGATCAACTTGTGATCTCAGGCTATTCTGCAGTGAATATCTCTGTCAGATAGTTTTAAAAATAAATTCTTTTATAAACAATCAGAAGACTGTTTGATTTTTCATATGTTTTAGTACCTTTTCTGGGTGACACTTTAAAGAGTGCTTCCCAGACTTGATGTGTGAGATGACCTTTAAAAAAAATCATTTCACCATGGCATGCCTCAGCTTCCCATTGGAAAAGTGGTAATAATATTTCTTTGAACACACATAAGCACCTTCAGATTTACTCATGAGAAGTGTTTACAATAGAGATAGTCAGTATATACAGCTTCAGCCAACAAACAAGATTCTTAAAAATGTGTAATTAAATGAGAAATAAACACCCCACTCTGCTCAGCGCTTACTCAGCCCCACCAGGAATGTCTAGTTTTGATCCCCCCCCAGCTCACAAGAGACACTGAAAACCTGCAGAAGATCCCATGGAGGGCCACCAGGATGATTAAGGGGTTGGAGAACTTAATATATGAAGAAAAGTTGAGGTACTTGGATTTGTTCAGCCTGGAGGACTGAGAGCAGTGAGTACAAACACTGACACACCAAAATTGCAGCAGTGAGTACAAACACTGCCACACCAAAATTGCAGCTAACATTGACAAGAGCCATGCCTTGACAGATCTGAATTCTACTGGAAAAGGGTGTTAGAAAAGTCTGCCCCTAAAAACCTACCCTTTGTCCTGCTCTGGAGCATTACCAATGTAAGAAATGCAAGTAAGACCTTTATGGCATTTAAATAGCAAATTCCATTGATCCAATACAGACATAAAGATCGAATCCATGACTGTCCATTTTAGACATTGTGACAAACATTTGCCAATATGACCTGCCAATGTATTTCTAAAGCACAGGAGATGAATCACGGATATTGTTATTCTGTGAGAAAATGCACAATTTCCCTAGACAAATCACCCCTTTGCATTAAGGAGCTGATGTGACACTTCCTTGCTTGTTCATGCAAAACGTTGCTATGCTGTTGTCTGTCATTAAATGGATGCTTTAACCAGAAACTGGCCAGGACCTTTCATTTTTTGCTCTGAGACACAGCAAAGATTGAATCTCTTATCCCAGTAAACTGTTCTGGGAAAAACCTTCGAGTTGGGATGTTGGGATGGATATTCAGCTACTGGCTAAGGTAATCTTATATCGTCCAGCGGCAATGGAACCGGGAAAAAATAGAAATGATCCTCAAAGCTGGTAGACAAAGTAAGAATTCTGATAACTGGGCAGCTCTTAACAAAACCAGCAGGTTCTCTACTAAAGAGGCAGAAGCAAACCACACTAGCTACAGTCACCTCTAATCTGGAGTACCATGACTTTTCTTCCACGAATCTGAATAGTTTTGCTACACCCATAGAATGAGGTTAGACATCATTATTGATGAGGCTGTTTGTTCTCCATAGCTTGGATGGCAGTATCTGAAGCCTATAATAAAGCACACGTATTTTTTGTATGTGCAAAATGTAATCTGTTCTTGAATTTAAAGTATTGCACACTTTAAAATAATGAACACTATCAATTGCTTACCAGAGTACCAGAGTAGCAAAAATAATACTCTCCAGATATGAGTGACATGGAAAGGACAATAACAAAATGATAACTTAAAAACTTATATAATGCATATCATTGGTAATGTTGTCAGAAAATCAATTCAGACAAATTTAAGCCTTATATTGAATTCATTACTTTTCAAAAATATTTCAGGTAAGCCAAACCACTTATCCATGCCAGGAGTTTACTCACAGCTGTACAACTTGTTGGTAGTGACAATTTTCTTAGGTGTAGGAAGGGACAGACAGGAATGTGTTTGCAAATCTAACAGGCACAGGAAAAGAAAACCTACATATGTTGTGTTGCATTAGATAACCACATAGATATATTTCTGCGCAATTATTCTGACTATGTGCACAATGCGACCCACTTTGAAATTATTTGAAACTTTATTACATGTTTCAGTATAACACTACACTTCTGTATCAAAAATGTAGTAAAACCAGTAAGTATTTCCATCTAGGAAGAGATCCTAGAGGCCATCAAATTATTTGGTTTTACTAGGAATATTGTTTAAAAGGAACTGAAAGTTGAGAAGAAAGGCTGTGAAGCACACAATAAAAAAGTGGCCACAAAACATTTTTGATGCTGGTTTAAAAGAAGCAGCTAGTTAGTGAACTTAGTGTCATGTGAATGTAAATCAATAAGCACAAGCCATAAAACACAGTTTCCACCTGCCAAAGAATTAAGTACTCTGACTGGACTGCAAAAAAAGTCTCAAAAAATCATATAACTATAATAACATTTATTTACTTTTATAATAAAGTAATATAATCAAATTATAGGAGCAAGGTTGCAGTTGACCATCAAGAAAGTTGCATTAAATCCTCCTCCTTTTTTTCCATTCATAATACAGCAAGAGTCAGTTCTCCATTTGCTGGATTTTTCTGAGGGCTGGGGAGGTTTTTTTGGTTCGTGCTTAGCTTTACTTTCTCAGTAGCATTATACATACTACATTGTAAGTTCCTTACAAATTTAACACAGAGAGTTACCTCGCAATCTTAAGGGGGAAAGATGCATTCCAAAGTTAAGCCCCCAAAGCAAGACTTTCCAAATATGCACTTCCCAGACCCTCCAGGGAAATAAAAAGGCAAATCCAGAGGCAAATCTTGCTCTAAAGGGAAAATAGAACTTCAGAGAGACTTTTCAACATAGAGCTGGACAAGACGTAGGACACTACGCTGATTCACAAGGTTTAATAGCTATAGGTTCATGGGCATGGAACAAACAGATATGAGACAAAGATAAGCAATAAGCACATTTAACTAGCACTGGGAACCTCCAAATCCAGGGAACTGTAGAGGTCATACTGGTACACTGATTTTGCAAACAAAGAAAATCCCTAGACATTTTAGAGTTGATCTGTACGGCCTGTATTGCCATTTGTGAAAAGGAAAGATGAGAAATGAAGGTTGAACAAAGTAAAAGCAAATCTGTCAGATGTGACTTAAAGAAGGAATATCTCTCAGCATTGGCTCAGGTGAGGAGACACCTGCTGGGAACATAAATAAGATCTTAATCTTCGATTTAAACTACGCTACACAGTAGTGGAGAAAATACTTTGTTGCACTTAAGGCAGGACTTTGAAGTGAGCAACACTGCTCAACTCAAAGTTCCTACCAAGGAAAAGATGCAGGTTGCCAAGAGGTTTCAAAGGACCACAACTTTGTTACAGAATCATCCACCTAAACTATGACAGAGTTAAAACAGCACTCTCTTGTGTTTTAGGATACCTGTTAGGAAGGCATACCAGTCTTGACAGCAGAAGATACTCTAGAAGATGCTCTACCCTTCTTAACAAGTAAAATAAAACCAGAAAGCTTTGCCTTTGCATAGCTTTTTAGGCAAAACAGGAAAAAAAAGTATCTCTATTCAGATTTATGCATGCAGTTTTATGTCTACAAAAACGCAGATGGATAGGGAATATTTCTGCATTTACTCCTACATTGACATTTATACTACAAGTTATTCACATTTACCTGCTCCCTGAGACTTAGGGATGGTGTAAAGGATGCAAAATATACTTGCAATTTTGTATTCAAGAGGAGTTGCTGTGCTTTGTGCAGCCTAGCCAGCAAGTAAGCTTACATACACAAGCCATATTTATCTGTAAGTATGACACAAAGCTGATTAAAAACAAAATCAATCTCTTAAATACAACTGATGTGAAGAAACAGAATGAAATCAATTGATATTAATATCAACTCCTGTAAGTGAAACAAGATGATCATAACTGCAAACATTTAACAGACGAGTGTTTAACATCCCCGAAGCCTTGCTGCTTGAAGCATCTCTATTATAGCATAAAAAGCAAAAACACAATGCAAGAATTAATCACAATATATATTAAAAAGATAATTTAATCATCATTCTGCTTCAGCAGTCTTAAGTGAAGATTTCAGTTAACGATAATGCATAGACTACACATATAGCAGTTCTTCCCTTGCATATAGCATCCAGTTTCTTTCCTTAAGGAAAGGCTCGTGATACTTGTCTATCACCATTGGTGTATCCTCACCCTGTACACCTTTCCTTGCTTTGTGCAGTTCCACAGAGCAATTATTTTGATTGGTTTTTCCTACATGCTCATTTGTCTGCCCAATATCATGGGCAGTAACGCAAAAAGACTCAGGCCTCATTCTTCAAAGACATCTGAGATACTTCCATCATCTTTTTGTTTAATTTTAAGGCAAGGAGTTGAGGTCTAATGAATTTCAGCATTTGTTGTAAATTGATTCCACTTAATTAGGTAACATTTTCCTGAGCATTTGCTTTAGAAAGCATTTTGAAATTTGACTGTACACTTCATGTTTTTTCTAGCTTACACAGCTATACAGCACAGCAAAAATTATATTTGTATTGAAGATTGACAGTTTGGTCTAGAAATTTTATATTATCAGAGACTAGCTGTTGTGTAAGTAGGTGAAAAAAGCCTGCTGTCACCAGATATTAATCAGTTCTGGATATCACCATTGGCTTCAACATTCCTGTCAGAAGATGTGAAGTATCCCATATGATAAGCACTGTGTCGCCCAAGTGCGGGGGCTGGGGGGCGGCAACAACAGCCTAATAAGAACTCTGTGATTAATAGGAATTAATAATTAATCCCACCTTTATAATCTTTGCGTTTAAACAGTTAAGCTGCCACTTAGAAGAGGCATATTGTCAGCAAAACCTAATTCTTTTTAATCCACGTGCTGACTGTGTGACATTCCTGTGCATTTTTCCCACACACGCTGAAATGAGTGGCAATGCCAAAGAGACAGCATCCTGCTTAACGTAAAATCTGTGTTAAGCCTTTCACTCAAGTAAAATAACTCCTTAAGTATCTATGAAAACTTACGGCAAGCTCTTCCAGACATTGGATGATCTCTTTCATTTGGACTTAAAAGCTGGAAATTTGCTCAATTTACAATCTTCCATATCAAAAATTGAAGCAGAGCAGCCATCAGCATGGCTCCAGTGAGCTTCCTCATTTGGCTGTGAAACCTCTCACCAACGTAACACCTCACTAGTTCGTTTACTGCATTTGCAAAGGTAACATTTGGCCCTTAAGCCTTTTTTCCATTGTTCTGATGGCCTTTTTTGATGTCACACCTTATTGAAAAATTCTGTGATTTTGATCAATATGTAGTTAATAGCAAAATATTGTAAAAACATCCTCTCTGGCTATGTCAAAACTCCCTGGTATGCCATATGCAGTACCTACAAACCGACAACAAAAAACATGTCAAGTGCAACATCACTAAGCATTAGCCAGCTCTTATTTTAATAGTATTCATAAATGGTGGCTAATTTAAGTGCATTGTATTGGACTGATAATGGAGTCTCAGTTATTGCTCATCTCTAGAAGCATCTATTGATATGTAAAGCAAAGACATTAGCCATGTAATTAGCCTGCAGCATAACTATCATCCTTCACTCAATCATTTCAGTTCCAACTGCCCAAACAATAGTAACATTTCACAATGTTTTTACTTGAAATAGCTGGTGCCATAATCATAGTGTGAATTTCTTATGAAAAGCTCCCACAGATAGTGTACATCATGCTGGGAAAATGAGTTTAAGTACAAGAAACCGATTAAAACTCTAACAATCTCCCAAGGATAATTTGTTAAAGAGGTTTTGTTACTTTGTGTTAGCTCTAAAAATAATCTAGTTCTTTATTAAAAGGTTCAGCACCTTAATAACTATTTAAGATTGTATAAGAATAATCAATGTTTTTCAATGTTGGCTACATATTTTTTATATTAAACATAAATGCAATTTTACTATTATTTTTAATAATATTTCCACATATTTCTATTTCATTATTCACTTGATTCTGTTCTGAAAGCAAAAAAATAATACAGCCTAAGCAATTATTTGAAACACTGCAGTTTATTTTAAGATGGAGTTTAAACTGAAAGGACTTTCATGATGTTTCCTGCGATAGCAGGGCCCTAGATTCTGTGACTTATGTGATTCGTATATTCCTTTTGTCCTCAGTTCCTGCAATTTTTAAGGTTGTTTTCAAGATATATTTAGCTTTTCATGCTCTGTAACACATTCCTTAGTTATTTTAATATATGTCTCCAGTGTCACTTAAGACTGACTTTGAAGGCCAGGCTTAGACACAAGTCATCCCTCCTCATCTACGTCTTTATTGATACCTACAGAAAAACATCCACATTGCTGCCTAGAAATGGTCTGCCCCAGGAAAAAGCAGCGAATCCGTTCCTGCTTCCCAGTGCATTTCTAATTATGGGATCTTGTCCACACAGGGCAAGAAAGAATAGGCTTGGAGAAAGGTTTATTTCAGATCCTGAATTCAGCAAGCTTTCTGAGCTCAGAACAAGCTGGTACTAGGACACAGGGCAGAGATTTTCAAGTTGAGTTGAGGAGTGGCAGCTCAAGAAGATTATATGGTCAGCTTTACATACATTCTTAGTCCCTTTAGTTTTTGAAACCCATAAATTAACAGTAATGAGTGCATAACTGTTCAAAGGGACTCCAAGAATGACCTCATAAATAAGATACAGTAAACCAAATACTGGTTGACTATAAAGAGTCTCATTAGATGCAATCCGATATAGAAACTCATTACCAGAAAAAAAAAAACACAAACAAAAAAAAAAAAGAGAGAGAGAGAGAAGTTAGGATCCAACCTCAGAAGAGCCAAGACAGTCACCTGGAGCCTGGAATGGAGGGCTTTGTCACGATTTTGTTCTAGGTCTAGTACAGTAGCAGGGAGCAACTTTCATTAGCCCCAGTTAAAGGAAGACTGGTTTGTTATTTATATTTCAGAAAGCAAGAGCACTAATCTGTTGATGCTGCAGATGGCATAGGCTGCTTCCTTGTGGATGGAGCTCAGGTTCCAGGAATGGTTAGTACTATAAAATAGGCTGGATTTAGTTTCTGTTTACAAAGTACCCATTTTATTTTTCAGATGTTAGATGACAGAAGCATTTCACACTTAAGCAGAGAAATGATAATTCTGGTACTGTTTTTACCAACACTTGAAGGCTATTAGTGTGTCCTACCTTAGTCTTCTTTGGAAATTTTTGAGTTTGACAAATCTTTGTTTAGAAGTCATGGTTTACATATCTTAGTCTAAGTCCACACCTTTCAACAAGAGGGCTGAACACACACAGAGGAGAAGCAGATAAATTGTGGCTGAAAGAACACAATTTTCTAAGACAATGCCACAGTCCAGTGGCTGAACCAAATTTACCAGTCAGCTTCTGGATTCACTAAGGCACACTATTTCACAGTGCCTGACTACAGAAAACAAAGATCTTCACTATAATTAGTGAATTAAAAATAAAACATACCTCAGTTCTATTCAACTAGTGGAAAAATCTACAATCACTTTTATTCCAAATGGTATTCATATTCACAAAAGAGAAGACAAATTCTCAATAGTATTTCCACTGCATTAGTAGCTCAACATCCACAGGAAAAAGAACTTCGCTATATTCTTTAATTCATATTTAGCACTTACATGTTAAATGTGTACTAAAATTTCTTTAGCAAATCAGAATGAAGAATAGCTAACATTCTGTGCCTTCAAATTTTTACTGAGTTTTCATGTTGGTAGTGGTCTAATCTACTCCTGTTCCCTTCAAGGAAACAAAACACTGCAGCGTGATGTGCTAAGAATAAAACCAAAGCAAACAGTCTCCCCCTCTCACCAACCTATCCTTAGGAGGTCAATCCTTCCTCCAGAAGATGAATATTCTTACTTCTCACGAATTTCAGAAAGACTGGAGAGCTTTAAGCACCTGGCATTTAGGAATCAGACTTAACATTTTCAAGTTTTCTCCAGTCACATCACAAACATTCTTCTATGTATTCCACTTATTTATGAAAGAAAAGGTAGGATAAAGCAAAGCTTTAAATTTTTGCTCCTCTAACATTGAAGTCTTTTTTTAGCATTTCATAAAAAATTTAAAATCTTTTTCTGAAACTTCCTTAGCTGGGGAGAAAATAATTGGAAAACGACTACAATTTGCAAGAAAAGTCTACATAAATTTGCCTCAGCATATTATGTAAAATGACTGAATACCTCAAAGCTGCACTGTTTGTTAGCTGGCAGGTTTCCAGGGCTATTCCAATAATTCCTATTCCAATAACAGTATAATAAATAATTTTACTGAACAAAGATGGAACTGAAGTTGTGAGCACTTTCAGGTAATATTATCTTAAAATCAAATACGAAATTTCAAACTGAGCATATAAATAAGAGCTGCAAATACAATGTGACCAACTAGTACTGTCCCTAACAGTAATGGAAGTGAAACATATTTTACTTTAGTTTGGAGCCCTGGTTTTATGGATAAGATGGCAAAACAGCACAGGAAAATGTGAATTAATTAATCCAAATGATACTGCAGACGGCACTTTCTGACCTAAGTCATGGATAATGACAAAAAAACCCAGGCGATTGCACTTCTTAACTTGCCAGAGTCCCAAGGTGAAGCAAGAGTATAGTTCTCAGTTGTTCAGAGAAATTTTCTGTATGCCCAAAATGGAACGGGCCACTAAAGTACTGAGTGCTGGACCAGATCCACTTGTTTAATTTAAGGGAGACAGCTGTTGCGATTTACATAAATTGTGCTTTATTGATCCACAGAGATTCTTATGGCAGCTTGCCTTCAACCAGGAAAAAAAAAAAAAAAAAGGAAAGGAATGCCTTGTCATCCTCCCTATGTCTTATAGGCAATGCTGCACCAGAAGAAATATTGTGCAGGTTTTTGCATTAACTCAAAGTTTACAGCTAATGCAAAGACTAATCCAGGTTAGGGCAATTTTTAGTAGTGCGGTATCAACCAGCAGTACTAGAGATTAGGTCTGGGTTTCATGGGGTTTTTTTCACATCAGAAAAAGAGACTGGAGAAAAAGGATATTGTAGAGAATGTAAAACAGCAGGATAAAGCTGTGGAAAAAAATTAATATTTGTACATGATCTTAGTTTTCTGTCTCAGCATTTTTTTAAAAAGCGAGGAAGCACGAGATTTGTGGGGGATTGTGGTAAATATAGGTCTCTAAGGGCAAGCGGCAAAGCATAAGGGAAGGCCCTGAGGACCCAAGCTTTCATGTGAACTGCCACTTCAATATGTGTATTGTAGGAGACAGATAGGATAAATTAGACAATGTTTGTACAGTGCTGTGAAAATTGTAAATGCTGTTAACAGTGCTAAGTATTATTATTAGGTACCAAATACATGCAAAGAGCTCTGCAAGACAAAAACCCAACCAAACACCAGCTACCCTAGATATCATAATTAAACATACCTATATCGGGTACTCAAAGTTGTTCCCATGCCTATCTGTCTGCCTCTGCATTAGCCATGGGCAACCACTGGGAAACAGCAAGAGTAGAAAAGGAAGAAAATAAAATGTCTATTGAGCCACAGGGAGCTGGGAAAACAAGGCGGCACACTGGAGTACGTATGATCCTAGGGCAGAACAGTCTTAGTGCTCTGCCCACCCACCGACCGCACATAGCTGTGGGCTAAAACCCCAGCTCAGCCTGAATGTAGCCAATAGAAAATGACATTTACGACATCCTAAGGTTAGCCTAACATTAATTAAACCGTCACAGTACTGCACTATTATCCTCTTATTTCTTTTGTGGATTTTACTTTTTCTTAAGCAATAGTCATTTCCAATTATAATTTCATAATAAATCTGAATGTCAGAACTCCCCAAGTATGAATGTCATCTTTGTTTAGAGGCTACAGGGAAGAACTGAAAGCCGAGATGCCCTTGAGCACTAAAACTAGCTGAGATACTCATCTACCACAGGAACCTGAATGCAGCATTAGACCTCAATCTGGCTAAATCAGAATCGCTGCAAAACAGTGTTGCAGCACAGACTGCTCCGCTGAGAGCCCCGCTCTGCGTGGAGCAACGCTACGCTCTTGGCAGTGCTGCGATTCCCAGTAGAAATTGGTACCAGGCAATTGCAAATACAATACAATCAAACTGTCAAATGCTACATACAGTCTCCAGTTTTGCTCTTTGCCACCAACATTTTGCCGATGAGGATGCCCTTCTTCTACAATATCTTCTCTGATGCTGTGGAAGTTTGGGCTTGAGGCAAGTAGTCTAAGTGTCTAAGCAGCTTACTGCTCTTTCTAAGGTTTTTGTGCAAATGCCACATCCCTGCGGATGGGATGTAAGTATACCTTCCCAGTCAATGATATATTAACTTGCCTACAATAACTAGCTGCACTGAAAGATACTTTAGGTAGAAATATGTTGCTATGTGAACTGAATCTAGAAAACTGCCTCCTCTGCTTTTATCTCAGCCTTCAGGAAAAGCAAGAACCGGATTCAAGATGATTTTAAAAATTCCAGTCAACTTATTGCAAGTATTTTGAATATTTTCATATGGTTAAGTCTGTTGAACATTTTAAGTATTACTGAGGTAGTGCTTTGTACATTCCCTCTTGATGAATGCCAGAGTTACACAATTAAAAAATGGTAGTAGAAGCGCACTCCCAGAATTGATCAATATTGCTGCATACTATATAGGTAAGCCTACATTCACTACTCCAACATCTTTCACTCCATGTCACTCAATCCATAAAAAAAAATAAATTAATTTTCTGATATCTAATAAGGTAAAATCCTGCAGTCATCTAACAAAATAATCTGTCATTGCTATACAATGTAAAGATAAATTGTCAAGGCCAGAGATGACAGAAAATTAATAAATATACAAACACAACTAAAAGCAGCAAATATACCTGAAAAAGCAGAAAATTAATCACTTTGTCCTGCTGAGGTTAAGATTGACCCACATATGTGTTTACATTTGGAATTTTATAGAAGCAGCGAATCGATGATAAGAGGAAGATGTTGCTGGGATTTATTCATTTATTTATCTTATTTCTGCTTTTATTGCCTTTATCATATTTACACTTTATGTCTTTGAGGACAGGTTGGATCTTGTACACAGAAGCAGTCTGTATCCCACCTCAAACATTTTTACTCTACGACTCATCTCTAAGACCCGTAGCTTTATTATCTGCATTGTCAGTTTTAAGCCAGTCTAAATTTTGGAATAGATAAGTAGTAAGGAATGGTTTCCAACAGTTTAGGCTCTGATACTTATCAGGACAAGGTAGATGGACAAAGCAGAAGTTACTCCAAATACAGACTTATAGGTTAAGAAAAATGTCTTTCCCACTATAATGAGACATCTAATCTGCAGAATAAAAAGGTTTCTGGACTAAGCAATCAAATGTCAGTGTCAAAGCTTGTTGCATTGTAGAAAATCCCTCTTTTTCTATAAAAAGGTTGGGTTTGACATACAAAATTCTAGCCACTTTAACTGATAAATCATAGCAATAAACACAACACAATATTTATAATATTGGGATGTCTGCAACTAAAGCGCAAGTAGAGGACGCAGAAAGAAATTTCATATTTTAAATAAGAGCCAACTAAAAGACAAACTGCACAAAAGCAAGAAAAATTGTTTCTTTTTCCCCCATGAAAGTATTAGGTGGAAGAAGTCTGTTAGCCCTTCTAATACATTTTCCTGTGACAGCACACTTCTGCTAACTAGAAATATTTATATATGCAAATATGGTAGAATAATTAACAGTACAGAGGAGTAACATAATGGGCTATTTGGTACACACTCAAGGTTACACACACAGTCCTGATTACTTACATGGGAGAGATTCTTATAATTTGGAAAATTCAACATGAGCTCTTTAGTAACAGAAATTGTATAAAATACACAGTATTAAAATATTTCTTAAATTATTGTCAGCATCTATAATGACAAAAGGCTTTAGAATTTTAAGTTTAACCTTCTTCCTGTTTGATTTACAAAATCCCAAATAGGTTTCCTTATAAAGCTATATATATTTCTATCAATTTTAAACTACGTGTCTTACAGTGCTAAGTTTTCAGGTTATTATTGTATTTCACTACTCAGGTATTTGAATACTCAATTGTATAAAAAAGTACTTTTAAACAGTTAAATCCCCAAAAGAAAACAGGACATGAGCCAAAATTTTTAAGTGAGATGAACTGAAGCCTGGAATACATCTGTGTTTACACATGGTCTGTTAGTCTGCAAATATATGTGGGCAACTGTGCACACCTAATTCCACAAATAAGAGTTTATAAATTCATTTACTTCACTCCCAGTTGACACTGTCAATGTATTCTTTAGTCTTTTTGCTGAAACAGGACCAAACGTGCCAACCATGATGGTGACTTTTGAGGCTGTGAACACTTTCCATGAGAAATGGACTGATAGAACTGAGTGACTTTGCATATGGTAGAAAAACAGATGATACTAATGGTTATTTACTATTGATATGTTCCACATTTAAAAGAACAGTCTTGAGCCCACCGCCTGTCCCTTGAGCCATCTGGTCTCCCCATTATTAATTGTTCTAACCGACCTTCACAAGAGAAGAAAAATATTGTTGTATCTTCTTTTATCTTGTCTTATAATAGGAATCATGTTTCATAGTGTTAAAATAAATTACTTGCACGGTGATCAAACATCTCAGCTTCATTTCAGCATTTAATCACCTGTGAAAGCCGTTTATTGCTTTGTATACTCCAAAGCCATGAACATGATTTCGTAACTATTCTATGGAAAGTGTCTTTCATTTTTATTTTTCAATTATGTCTTAAATTCTTTCATTCTTCTAGCAGGCACTTTTGCGTAATCCTACTATATGAAAGACCCCTGTTTCTCTAATATTTATTTCCTTTTAAAATGTTTTAACCTATTATATGGGGAAGAAAAAAGCAAACCTAAAATGGCAAAGTAACACTAACTTCATTGAGACTACTTTATTTCCATCCTTAAATTACAAAACCTTAGAAAATAATAATAAATAAATAAATAAAATCAATACATCAGCAGACTAGGATTGTTCTAAAATCCATTATGTTTTCTAGGCTGCTTGTCAAAACATCATCACTATTTTAAAACAACCGTCCTCCATCAATTCTATCTGAAATCCTCACCAAGG
This sequence comes from Rhinoptilus africanus, assembly GCA_013400135.1. NCBI lineage: Eukaryota > Metazoa > Chordata > Aves > Charadriiformes > Glareolidae > Rhinoptilus > Rhinoptilus africanus. Next base: position 417,621 of record VXBO01002238.1, on the reverse strand, counting down.
TTGCGGATGTAACAGACAATCATTCCGTTTCACACACCTTAGCTTGGGTTGTGTAAAATATTTAGATTTGTACTTTGTGAGGTAGTTCAAAGTCAAACTGCCCTCTTAAATGCATAAGATGAGTCCACATCTTTACCAAAAAAACCACACACTTCAAGCTTTTGAATAGCAAAAATACACTCACATAAAACAATTGCCATTCTATAAAGCAGCATTAAAAGAGGTATAATGGAGAGACAACATTTCTTGAAAACCCGGTCAATTTGCGTACATCATAATCAGGGAGTTTTGCATCACATACTACGAATATTAAACCAGCTGAAATAGGTGTAACAACTTACAGTGAAAGAGGAACTATCAAGCTATAGTCTGATCTAACATATTCTTTTCATATAAGACTTTAACATGATAAGGTAGGAACAAAGACATTCGCTGATCCTCCAAACCTGAAGTTCATTGTCAATAAAGCGTAGCAATGGAATAAAATTCTTCCTGTACGACATGAGATTGAGATAATCTGGAAAGTCGCTCAATGTGAGACTCGCAGTTTCTCTCATATGATGGGAGAATTCATCAGTTGAAAAAAAACAAAGTGGAAAGATCTCTTTCTGTTAGTTGACCAGAAACTGAGTACCATTGGTGCATAAGATACCACAGAACTCTCTCACCCTGTCTTCATAGGAGAAGTGCTCCAGACATGCCAGTGTTCCCTCTTGAAAAAAATATCAGGGTGCCTCAGATCCAGAAGTCTGGAGGTCCCTCCATATTAAACTCACAGCGAACATCTTGAATTTAAAAATTTGAAAACAAGAAGATGACAGAGATTTAATCTAGAAATTCCAACAGGAAACATTTTATTAGGACGTTAAATAAAAAAATATTCAAACTGTTTCAGCTCAGTTTGTAGGGGTATTGAGAGAGCGAAGGGAGGATATTTCAAACGAACTTGTATCAGTGAAAAACTTGAGATACTCAACCTTTTTTTCTGAAATGGACTTTTATGCAAAAACTGTACACAGCTACAGTTTGGGAAGACTACCTTGGAAGGGAGAGGTCCTTTTCCTTTTCTCTTGTTTAGATATGCTCAGCAATACCCAGAGATGACAAGAACCAAAAGACCATCTCCAATATACATCTCCAGGAGCACAGGCTACTGCAGAGCACCCCAAAGAGCCTGACCCTCTCTCTGTTTAACCCCCACTACTGGAGGTCACCACTGGAGATGAGCAATGTAATCTAGTGGAAGGTGTCCCTGACCATGGCAGGGCAGTTTGAACTAGCTGATCTTTAGAAGTCCCTTCCAGCCCAAACCATCCTATGATTCAACAGCCATGTTCAGCCATTTGTGTTCAATATGATAGTTGACATTTTTATTTCCAGATTATTTTGTTTTTAAAGACATTTCCATGACTTTCTAGCACTTCTCTCAGTTGTTTCCTTTATGAAACTCCTGACTTGGCAAACTTTCTCCCTCTCCTCAACCATCACAGATGTTCTTCGACATGAAGAAATGAATTTCCATACTTACTGAGTCAATAACCAGAAGAACCGGAGTACCTCATTTGTTTCTATGGTTTCTCCTGTACTCTTCATGAATTTATAACATGTACTGTCCTGTTTACCTTAAATCTAGACTACCAAAATGGGAAAGCTTAAAAATGAGAATGGCATTTAAGGAAAATTAAATAAAACACCATTATTTTTAATCTGTATATATATATTCCTCTGTCTTTCCTTACAAGCTTTGGCTTCTGTATCTGCATATAACAGTGTCTTCTTTTGTCTCTTGCTTGACCTTATACTTTCATCCCCAAGCCCCCCCCTCTTTCCCCCCCTCGCATGCATTAGCCCTGCCTGTACACAGCCTATTCTTGCTGGGTCAGGCACAGTATGGCCAAGGCAGGCTGGGTGTTAAGCTCCCTTTTGTCCAGCTGCCTTCACAACACAAAGGGAACTCCACAGTCAGGTTTGATTACACCAAATGCCCACTGGTGCAGGTTCCTCCACTAATCTCCACACAGACAAAAAGAGGGGGTTTAATCCTTAAAATCCTCATAATGACCTTCCAAAGATACTGCCATCAGTACTCTTCCTACACTCCCTCAGGCAGAATCCTCAAGGTTCAAAGTCTTTCCAGATAACTTTTCATAGTGTTGAGTGACACCATAAAAACACATAAAGCACACGTTGTATCAACTGTGATAGAGAAGGTTGCAGTACTAAGAGGAGAAATAGCTTTTCAGACAAATCATAAAGCCAGGCCAAGTTAGCTCAGTTTGAGTAAATAAATTGTACAGAAGTCCAATTTTTGTGAAATGAGTCCTACTGAGCACAATTCTTCCCATTAGTCACACAACAATTATGCAACTTCACACAGCAAACAAACCTCAGACTTTTCCTTTCTTCTGTCCCAGCTACTGGGGACTCATGAGGATACGGTCATTATTGAATAAAAGCATTAATCTCTTAAAAAGCATGTTTGTAATGCTCTTTTTTGTTCCATGAAAGAAATACAAAACCAGAAATTACCAATAATTTCACTGTGGAAGCGCAGGAAAGTATTTGTGAGTAACACCACACACAGTGCTCTGAAGGATCATAGCACACAACTGACTGGAGATTTTAAATTAAGGGTAGTTACCTTAACTAAACATGCAAATTTTAATTATTTTTTAAATAATTAACTGGTCAAAACACCAGCAGTATAGAACTTTCTTGTGGAAGATACACATCTGTGAGATTTTTATGTCTGTGAGCATAGTAGATGATTTTAAAGATTCCTCTGTTGTCAAAGTATGGTAGAGTTTATACAAACTATTTCCACAGAAGTTCTTCAGACTCAAGCTTAACAAAAACCACGTAGTTTCGAATCTCAGCACAGCTTTACTTTCAGCCTATAATTACAATGGCTCTGGCACATCCATCTTTCAATGGTAGAAAAAAACCCCTCTCCTCAGTTTGGTCAAAACCTTATGATTGGTTCAGATCATTAATTTCAAGTTAATTAATATTTTGTGTTGCATTAAAAGGACTTAATTTGATTCTGTTTAGTGGGATATAATATTTAACTACTTATTTAAAGCTATCATTGTAATGATAATTTCTAAAAGTGTAACTCGCCTAAACTTATGAAATGACATGCTATAGTCAGAGCAAGTCAAGGTGTAATTTTTTTTCACTTAGTTCTGAAAAAAAAGTAATTCAACAGTGCATGCCACTTCACATGTTAAATAATACAAGAAGGGATATTAGAAGTGAAAAGGAAAATAATTATACAGATTACATTTCAGTCCCTAGGTAATCCTGTTACACAAGAAAATTATTTTAATTGAGTTATACCTTCTTAAGATTAGAGATGGAATAATTCTCATTTCTTCAAATAATAATTCTTATTTCTTCAAATGATGAAACAAATTTATTGCAAATAATGTACTAAGAAGAGTTTTTTCCTACCAAATAAAAGTAAAATTGGCTAAATTAATCTGTTCTATAATGTAGCAGACGCTTGCTTGTGAGTGTCTTACACTAGATGGTTTCTTAACCTTAAAACTAATTAATCTTACATCTAAAAAAGAATGTTCATGGCAACAGTGCTGCCATTAACTCAGTTTTCAATCAGATGAGGAAGAAACTGAAGCAGGGTTTCAACCCTTTAATATAATGGAATGTAAGAAATGTAATTTGACAAAAAAGTTATTTTCTGATTAGGAAATGGATTTTAGTTTTCACCTACTGTATTTCTTTTAGCGCTTTTTTCTAGGGTTTGGGGGTGGGGTTTTTTTTGTATGATGCACTTAGGAGTATGCACTGTTTATTTGCATTTGATAAAGAAATGATGTGAAAAAAGTGTCACCTAACACTTCTTTGCATGTTAAAATTAGTTTTATAGCTATAAAGTGACAAAATGCACTGCAGCAGATACTTCCAACTCTTTACTATTTAACTGGGGGCAAGGTTATAATAAAAAGAGAAATCTTAACTCCAGAAAATACAGGAACCATGGAAACCTTTTGACTGAAGTACAAAAATGTTGCGATATCCTTAAAAAGTTGTCAGGTAAGTTAAGTTTAAACTACCCAATATCACGTTTGTGTTAGGAAACTTAAAACATGTTTTAAATCTCAAATAAGATAAATACTGACGAACATGCTTCCCTTTCCAGTCAGTAAAATACATCAGATGAAATACAACTCTGGCTTAAGCCGATGTGATTCCTGCTGATATCAAATAAAGGTGAGACTTTTTGTTCATACACAGTTCATTACCTGTTCTTCGGTGACTGGTTACAATAAGAAAGCATTACAATGGGAAGAAAGTATTTCTCCCTAATTCAGCTACTGACCTCATTTACTGAGACTGAGCTTTGCTGGAGGGGAGGGGAAGCAAACATCCAATTTGCAAAACTGATCTTATTTAGCAGCAGCTAATAAAAGTATCAAAAGTAGGTAGCTGTGTCAAATATTTGGCATTTCAGTTTGTAATATGCGTTGTCAGATAGTGACGGCATTCTCAACAAAAGAAAACAAAAATGCAGACTGCTCTTTCAAAAGTAGGTGTAATACTCAGGTTATAGGCATGTTACTTGTTTTGTATGAAATACACCCACTTTGGGATTCTTTATGACTGAATTTAATAACGTTGCTGTAAGATAAACTGTACATAAGTGTTGGAAATCTTGAAAAACCTAGCTTGCTTGTTATGCTTGACAGTATTTGTTGATGAATAAACAGGTTTTCTCATTAGGGAAAAATACTTTCACACAAGATGACTTCAAAGCATGCATAGTATGACCAGATTCTCAGTCCTGCTACAGTTACTGAAATTGCCATACCTGTACATAACGTGTGTGTCTCTGGTGCATAAATGTATCAATAGAAGGCCATTTGAAACCTAAGCTGTACTTCCACAATTCCCAGTCCATAAACAAGAGGACAGCGGAGAAACAACTTCACTCAAAGTTCGTCACCTCTATTTCTCAGTAGAGCTCAATAAAGCTCTCCGATTCCTATTTCTGTCCAACTTCTACTTCCTTCTTGCATGATTAGAAAGGAGGAAGGGTAACAGAGGGTCTCTTTCAGTCCTCTCACTCCTCCAAGCAATAGCCAGGAAGAAGAAAAATTATTTTTGTTGTAATTGTTTTCCAAGAGCTGACCAGTGGATAGCATAAGTCTCACATTGTTATCATTTGTTAGAAACAGGCAAACTAGCTATAGCATGATTGCTACACACAGAGTGTTGCCTGTTCCAGCTAAATCTGCTTGAAACTCAAAGTCACGTTACACTTCCAAGACCCCCAAATGCTACTCTCAAGCGTTAACTTCTCTACAGTCACAAAAACGCCCACATAATTTACGAAAACCAAGTCTGTTTCATTGCTTCCAAACAATGAAATATTTCTTTTTGTTTTAATAGGCTAAAAGCAGATATATAAAACTACTATTATATTTTTTTTCATTCCTTTCTGGAAGATGCAACAATGAAAACTATCTCCTTAAAAAAAGAATCCCTAAGGCTACTTTATAGATAAATTCACATCTTGAATTCTGGATTTGAAATGTTCCTGAAAGATAATTTTATACTTTGATTATACCACAAAAGGAAGTTTGTTTTTAAACAATTCAAGTGTGCTTGAATTCACCTCAAGATGTTATCAAAAAAGTCTGGGTCTCCAAAAATTTTGAAAGAGAATCTTCATATACTTCGTGTTATATGCAGGAAAACAATTACCTCCAGTGTAATTATTCACAAGCTAAAGGATAACCCACATGTCATTGAAGAGGGACAGGTAAAGGTTCAGTTGCAGATGACTGCACAGTTATAGACATTTAAGATCGCAACGTTTCAAGGAGACAGGAAAGCTCAGTGAGAACTGTCACACGACAGTGCACAGCTGCCTTTCTAAAATTCAGATTAGAGCAAATGGCCTCAAAATTGCTCATGAAGTCAGGACATGAGATCAAACATTTAGAATCGCAGAATGTTTAGAGTATGAAGGGACCTTAAAGATCATCTAGTTCCAACCCTCCCGCCATTTACTTCAAGTGCTGCAAAGTTAAGGGAATGAAAAAGCTTCAAACTCCTGCAAGACTGACATTTTTATTTGTGACCACAGAGTAAAAATCATTTTGTAGAACAGCAATGATGAGATGTTTAATATGAATTATATATCTAATGACACAAGCTTACCTCGGGAACAGTTGCGTATCTTCCAGCAATAGCAGTTTTCCAAGTTGTTGTGATTTCTATTGAACTTGTCATATGTATGTGCCTCATGGCATAAGACAACTATTTTTAAGAGTGCTCTCTGTGCTTCTGTAATGGCCTTGTGATCAGCATAGCCACTGGTATCATAAATGCAAACATGGGCTTATCCCTACCCAGTAAGGATCTCAGGTAGTAAGGACAGTGTCTGGATAATGAAATTCACATGGACAAGGTATGTCAGACAGCCAGAAAAGTTAACCATGAAAAATAATTAATAACCCATTAAACAATTTATTCATTAGTAATTACTCTTATCAATATTACTTTAATATTATTTTTTTATTCTGTCCGGATGACCAGGATGGGAGGCCTGGCCATAACCACATTATGAAACAATAGCACATGCTGTGTTGGGTTACGCTAATGGAAAGGCATAGAAAGGAGGTGCAGGGAACACAGCTTCCTGAAACTACCCCGGGGTAAGTCACACCTTTGGTGGATTGCACTGGAGTTTGGGCTACAAATGTTATAAATATTTCAGGACAATGACCTCAGTAACTGTATCTTGGCAGAACAATACCTTTGCTACACCTCAAACGTATTGTTTCGTTTAATTTAAATTTCAACGAGATTTGGAGAATGACTGAGAAGGAAAAGGATTCATTAAAATAAGAATCTGGCTATCCTATATAGAAATATGATATTTGACCTAATAACAACTTATTCTAATGCAAAGCAGGAAAAAGAGGCCCAGTGTCAGCTCTTGTATTCCTCCTCTCCAAGATAATGGTTACCAGAAATATTATTTCAGTGTATGTTAGAAGTAGCAAGTTATCATATCATGCAAAAGCAAGGCAGTTAAAGAGATTACCCTAGTCCAGTTGAAATAAAATTGAAGTCACAGAAAGGGCAAAGAAAATAATTAGCTAAGAGGAAAAAAAATAAGTATCCTTAACATTTGATACTGTGGGTAGGCAAATATTTGATAATTCTGCATTCCTGGGTGTATATCAGAAGTACCTGTTGATGTACTGTCATAAAACTGGCAGATAGAACATACTCTTGGATGTCTTGAGTCAAAAGCAGAAAAAGCAAAAGCAGCTAATGATCACTTAGTAAATAATCCACCTAGTAAGTCTTGAGCAGGTCACCAGTGTAGGAGGGGCTTTGTCTCTGCAAGCAAGAGTTCCTCCTCGCTGCCAGCAGCAGACTAGTCGGCTCTGCATTTGCTTTGCTTCACCACCGCAAGTTGAGAGACAGAGAGAGGCCAGAGACAAACCCAGCTCTAAAGTAGGTCTAAGTGCTTTCTCCCTTAACAGACCTCAAGAAATGACTGAAAAACTGCAAGAATCGTTAGCCCGAGGCAATACAATGTGTCAATAAGGCTGCTAAATATCATCAGCGCAGCTGCACTCCAAATCCTTAGTCTAATGATTCTGCAGTCTTATGTGAAATACGCCTTGCCACCTATTATTCAAAAAACAAACACAAAACAAAGAAAACCCTCCAGTGTTTCTTATAGCTTTTCTTATTCTTAGCTAAGGCTCATTGTGTCAGCCACATGGAAAGAAGCTGAAATGTCATCATGGGACTTAGATACAATAATTCTCTCAGAAGAAAAAGTTTGAAAGAAGTTTGAAATTTATTATTCTTGCCAATGTATGCACAGGCAACTTTTAATTCTCTTACTACAGATTTTCTTCTAGCAAAAAAGGAAATATAAAGTGGCAGAATAAACAAATCGTGTGAAAGAATGTGAAAATAGAAAATATAAGGGAACTAATTCTTTGTTCATAAGAACTATTGCTCAGATAGTTCTGTGGCTTGCAAACAGAATTCTGTATATGCATGGCTAACACACCCATGTGACAGAAATTGTAGTTATTCCAGAAAAGAAATAATAAATGTTTTTGTGTTTAACGGAAATAATTCTCTTCACTCAGGAAAACAAACTTATGAAATTAGGTGCCGATTGAACTGCTACATTGTCTTATTCCAAGAGGGAACTTACTACATCAAAATTAATGAAAATACACACCAGAGTTCAGTGAATGGAGAGGCTATTGGAGAATGGAAAGAAATTACTTAAATTGGACAAAAGACTCCATTGAACAAATTGTGTCTGATGCTGGGTTCCTGCTACTGTAGTCATGTCAACTACAAACATAAGTAAAGTTCAAAAAATTAAGTCATTGGCATATTATAATGGCAAAAGCCCTAGAATATATCACATTGCCATACAAAGAATACATTGGCCAAGTAAAATAAAAAAAAAAAATCTAAGTTAACCAGGGTAAAAATTCTAAACTGCACTTCTATTTATTACTTTGGCAATGTAACAGGAAACACTTTCAAGAAAAGGTCCAAAACTGAAGAAACACAAGACAAAAAAGTCAAATTCTGCTCTGACTTCAGTCAAGTCACAAAGCTACACCAACAGTGCTAGTGAGAACAGAACTGGCTTTTATATACATCGATGTTGCGCTGTTCAAGATATAAGTACATTTGGTTAGTAGACAAGTCTTGCTAAATGTTTTCAAGGGAGGGAAAGATGTCTCTGGCACAAGCTAAAATGGAGATGGTCATATAAATCTGCAAATAAAGTCAAAGCATCCTGCACCTCTGAGGTCCAAACACCGGCAGCGACGCTAACCAAATCATTGTCAATTCAAGTGATGAAAAAGGAAACAGCAAGATAATACCTTGGTGAGAAGATTTTGGTAGATTTGACTAGAGAGAAGGAAGATGTAAATTGCAAAAAACAAAACAACAAAAAAATCCCAAACAAGTCTTAGGATAACAGACTCTTCTTTGTTTCATATTTTGTGATCTCCCTACCCTGAAAGTCACAAACAACAAAAAAAGGTCCTTGCCCTTGCCCTGCCACTTTGTGCTGAAGGAAGGTCACTCTGTTGTTCGGACTTCCTTTCTCTTACAAAGCGTACTCCAAAACCCATTCTGGTGCACAACCACCATCATTAGCTAAAGTACACTTTTCAATTAAACAATCAAGTACACAACAAAATGCAGTATCTCTGCGTCTCTGAGTTATTTATTCCATTTATTCATTTACTTCCTAATTCACATGGTTTGGTCATCTCTAATACAAATAGAAGACATTAGTGCAAATTATTAATGTTCTTATTAAAAGTTTAATAAGAGAAGTGCTTTAAGGTGAATTGACTTTTAGTCACTCAACTCTCTTTACATCTTGCACTAGTTGGACGATATCACCTTAGAAACCAAACCAGAATAGGATGCTACAGTCTTTACACTAATTTTTAAGTAGTAATACTGTCATTAATTAACATTAATAAAGAACTCCAGGTCCTGCATGATGAAGAGCCTGTCTAAAAATAATTTATTTACTTAACTTTTAATTATTTATGGCTGTTGTATTTTAAAGGAAAATTAAAATTCCTCTTTATTGCTAAAGTGATTATAAAAACCTATAAACCTATTAAAAAAGCAAGCAGCATGGCTGTCCATTTTGCAGAATTAAGCGCAAATTTCACCAGCAGCGATTGTGTCATCGCCTGGGAGGACCTAGAACTGTTATGAAGGGAGTTAACAGATGAGTATGAAACAAGCATAGGGAATGGCATCAAAGAAGGTGGGCAGCTGTGTGGAAAGATATAAAAGAAGCAGTTAAACAAAGATCAGTAGGAATTTATAGAGTAGGAATATGCAATAAAATGCACCCTATCCTTGTGATACAACGAAAGATACATATTAGGTATTTCAGTTATATTATACTTTGAACATTCTCAAACTATTTAGAATGAAATATGGCACCTTTAGTAGAAATCTCTAAAACATGGGACTCCGAGAACCAAGACACAGACTACTGGAAGGAAAAACCAAAGCATGACGTAACAGCTCATGCACAATTGTCCTCAAAAATGAAAATTTTGGAGATACACTATTATGTAATCCCATTTGCCTAGTACTAAAGTTCCAATGCTAGACACTTAAAGGGGCTCTTTCTTCAGAATTCTCCTTTCTTTTTTATGACACTGCCCACTGCCTTGACATCCTTACTTTTACACCACCTAAATTTAGCAAGAAGCAATGTTTTCCCTCCTCAGAACGCTCACCCGCCCTGGGCTCCTCACAGACACATACATGCCCACTCCTATAACAGCAGCCAGAACTTGCAACAAAAGGAAGGGCGTCAGGACCCTACAAAGACCCAGCCGATACCTGCTGTACCAAAAGTCAACAACAACTTTCAGTTTTTAGTTGCTTATAGGAGAGAAGTTTGAGAAAATCCTGTCTGCTTTCTACTTCCAGGCAGGCAGAAAGAGCTATGTAGTATCGCACTTGTGCACTCCTCATTCTTCCCTTCCCTCTGCTCATTTGTAACCTGTACATTCAGTCTGTTATTCAAAAAAATAACTGAAATCTAAATATCTTTTTTCTATCATCACAAAATCTTTATGGATTTCTGTTTATGCTTTCATTATAAAAAAGAAGTCACTTTGGAACAGATAATAAGCATATCGTGTTTTACCTTACAGAGATGAGTATAAGAAGGTTATGACTCAATGAAAGCAGAAACATAGAGTTGAATATTTCTGTACAGACTATATATTTCTCCCTATTTCATTACCCATATGACACATAATAAAGATATCTTTTCTTTTCAAACATTCTTTCACCTAGTGATTAAAATGGAATCAAAACAAAAGCAGAAATACGTTCCAACAGTCCTAAGATACGGTCTGAAGAAATAAATTTGTTTGCCTTCCTTCTTCCTCTTGTATTGTTATTGATGATATTAATTATGTGTATATTAATTATATGCACGAGGATAAAATTAATATTCGACAGAAAGCGATAGGAATTCAGACCATGCTCTAAAACCTCCTGTCATGTGCTAGAACTGTACTTACAAATATCATATGAAATATTTGAAAAATGTGCATGATAAAGTTAGTTGTGAATCACTTATTTAGCTTCAATAATGCCTTACTTGCAACAAAAATTACTACTTCAAAGCTGGTGTGTTAGCTTACTTAACTTTAGGGCCTCAGCATTTATAAAATATGATGCTGAGCCTGTACATTCAAATAAAACAGGAAATTATTATGTATGCACCAACCACTTGCACTTAGAGACACATATCCTAGAGTAATAGGCATATTGTATTTCCAATTTAAAAGAAAAAAATTGATCAGATTTCAAGTATCCTGAAGAAGCCTTTCATTGTTTTCTTTTTTTAACATGAATCAATAACAGCAACATTAAAGGCTCTGACTGAGGAAAATAAAACCAACTCACACCATTTAGAGACACGAAATCTAATATTGAGGAGAGTGACAGGAAAAAATATGCAGCTGTATGAAGTGAATATCTTAAAAAACAAACTACATCAAAATGGTTCTTCTTAATCTCAGTCAGTTGATGTTTTATTATTAAATAAATTATTATTTAACAAAGCTAAAGCTTCTTTAAATTCTCTAACTTGTATATTTCTCTCTTAATACTTGTCAGTTCATATTCCAATTTTCATATCAGAGCCTGGCCTCCAAGGGTATGAACTCTGCTATTGTGAGACACTTCTACGTATAACCTACGAAAACCCTTCTTTCATGTACTCAGGCAAAAATTACCCCTGCAAAGAAGACCAGAGTAAGCCTCAGTAAAACAAAGCTCTTAAATAGATGGGCTAAGATGTACTAGTAGTACATGCATCTTGTCTTTTGTCCAGACAGATTCAAATAGACTTTCAAGTCCATCATGATTCTGAAAGTGTCCATAGGAATAAATAATTTCTTCCTATTAACAGAGGTAATCTTTGTACAGCACAGTCCTCACACAGGCAAATATCCTACTGAAGTTAATACAATTAAATTAGGCTAGTTTTACGTGACAATTTTGGGGTAAATTTGTAACGGCTGAAGAAATGATGTAATTTTTGTCAAAAACATCCCACAAATCAATCCAGTGGGAGCTTTGCTTGAAGACCTGAGAAATTCAGTCTAGACCTCAAGATCCTTGGAATAAGCCATGGTCCTCACTGGCAATTTCAATTTCCCATAACTTATTATCATCTGCATATTTTATTTCAAATTCCCTCCTCCATTCAGAACATTATATGCAGTCTTATCAAACATCTTAACTCCCAGCAGTGCTAGTAATAACTCACCAGAAACCCCACCAGACTCAGTAGCCCATTACTCAGTATTTATAGTTTCACAGACACACTTTTTCTCAGTGCCGCGCGGCTCCTTTGTAACATCACATAGCAGGAGCAGGACTGAATCAGACAGACCTTCATCTAGCATGGCATCCCATCTCTGCCACGGGGCATTATGGAAATGGTATTTTGGGGTGGTAACAGAACGGTATTTCTCTGTGTACGCTTCCAGTAATCAGCACTTTGGGAACTTTATGAGCAAGTGGTTGCAACTAGATAACCTTATTTACAGCCCTTGGAAGCACTGTCCTCCATTAATTTCTCTAATCACTCCAAGAACCCACTTTCAAAACAAGTTGCAGCAATACATTCCTCAGGATCTCAGCTTGCTCTGGGAAACAGAGCTGGAATGGGCAGCATCCAGTAAAATTATCTAAGTTACTTACAATTTAATAGACAGCTGACATACCCCTTTCCACTATCTCTTGGAAAAATATTATTACCTCTTTTATGGATCTCTTGTAAAACTTAGCTTACAGGAACCAGTTGGAGACTTCCATAGATCCTGGTGGGGTAACTTCCGTTAACCTCCTTCACTGTGAACTTTTTTTAGCTTCTCTGTTACTGTCTTACCTCTTAATACTGCAAATATTTTTCAGTCCTACAGACCACCTGATAGGTTTTCAGCTTCTGTTTGAAGAGGTTGTACTATTTTATTATTTAATTTCTTTTACACTTTTATCAAGTTGCACCCATATATCCTTTGGGCCTAGTATATTATCATTCTCATCGAACTTGCACGAGTTACACATGTATTAATTTCTTTCACATATTGTAACTACTAAAAATTTATCTTGCTAGCCAAATTTTCAGCTGCTGCCTTCCATCAAAAGCATATACACATACACAGAATTAACGGTATAATCTGCATTTCATAATGGTTATTCATAAGAGACATAAAAAGGAATAAAAATGCCACCGGCTATTCTTGGAAGTCTGCCTATGAGTTTTGCTGTACAGAGCTTCAGAATTACTTTCTTTACAGACTGTATGAAAAGGCCAAAATGCAGAGGAAAGTTCACTTTCTGTGTTCTACCTTTGATTATCTTAAGATTTTCTGGCAGATAATCAGGCACAGCTCAGTGCTGGAATACGTCCCAATAATCCAAACATAGCACAAATGGTCATGTAGAACTTTAAGCCTAGGCTGCACAGAGATTTTAGTCTAGAAGAGTTTCTGTATGAACCAGATGGAATAATTAAAATAAAATTCTGAAGCCCATATTACTTTTCAAATTTAACACTGCTCAAGTGTTGGTAAGTTGCTAGGAACTGTCTTTGCTCCCTTTGCGGCACCAAACACAAATGAATTCGTACCCAAGCCATTTATTTGTTCAGGTGATTAAACTAGATGAAAATAACCTCCATTATATTCTCTATTTTTCTATCTTTTTTGATGGGAAAAAAATCTTCTTTGATGTTTTCTCAGAATAAAATATGCTTGTTGAGAAAAGGAATTCTCATCTTTAAATGACAGCTGTCATATTTTGTTAAGAAAGTGCAATTCTATTTAATGGACTGAATTGTGCAATTTGCTGCACCTACCTCACTTTGTGTGGGCTCATATGAGCGCGTCTGAGTAGAACTGCAGATTTCAATGCCAAAATAAAACAGAAACACACAGAGGAAAAGTGGAGGAGGGGGAAGCACTGCAAGAAAAAGCACACACGCATCATATCATAAAAACCAGTATTGGCTACAAGGTAACTGAATCATAGCTTCAGAAGGTGACACCTCAGGTATGCGTAAAGCTAGTTCAATTTTTTTTTAAACAGGAATAGGAGATTAAACTTGCATTTTAGTGTTGAAAGGCATCCCTTTTCTCAGTGCAGTTCTCATAATCAGCATTCTGCTTGAGCTCTTGTCAAGAACACACAAAGGGACTCAGAAAGCTTGTGCAGTACTAAGTTCCAGTATTTAACTCATTAAGGCCTCTAACATTTTCAAAATCATTTTAAGAAAGGCACTGTTTAAAATTAAAATCTGTTTTATTATGACTATACTATAATACACATCCAGCATATGGTATAGTACAGTACCAAAAAAAAAAAAATTCTTTTCAGAGAAAAGAGAGAAGTGTTTCAGCCCTGAGTACTGAATTAATCCAGGCAGTAATGAGAAATATGATTATACCTGAGTCAAATTAATAAATTCAACTTTTTTACAGTAAGAATATATAAATTGCCATCTATTGATATATTGTTATTAATTTTCTATATAAGAATGTAGCAATACAACTCTGACACTCCATTATTTCCCACACTTACTTTTTCTCCCATCTGTGTTCTACCTCTGTGTTCCAAATCTGCCCAATGCCATGGGCTACCAGACTAGATCAATAATCAGGCAGGTCATGCCTGTCAAACCTGATCGCCTTCTATGATAAGGTGACCCACTTCGTGGATGAAGGAAAACCTGTGGATGTCATCTACCTGGATTTTTGCAAAGCTTTTGACACCATTTCCCACAGC
>VXBO01002238.1:367074-402711 GCA_013400135.1 Rhinoptilus africanus | reverse complement strand
TGTCCAGAGAAGGGCTACGAAGCTGGTGAGGGGTCTGGAGGACAAACCTTACGAGGAACAACTGAGGGAACTGGGGTTGCTTAGCCTGGAGAAGAGGGGGCTGAGGGGAGACCTCATCACCCTCTACAACTGCCTGAAAGGAGGTTGTGGATAGATGGGGGTTGACCTCTTCTCCCTGGTGACAAGTGATAGGACAAGAGGAAATGGGTTCAAGTTATGTCAGGGCAGGTTTAGATTGGGGATCAGGAAACATTTTTTCACTGAAAGGGTTATTAAACATTGGAATAGGCTGCCCAGGGAGGTGGTGGATTCCCCATCCCTGGAGGTGTTGAAGAAAAGGGTAGATGCGGTACTGAGGGACATGGTTTAGAAGGGGTTTTTGTCAGGGCAGGTTAATGGTGGGACTTGATGATCTTAAAGGTCCCTTCCAACCTCACCGATTCTATGATTCTATCCATCAACACTCAGATATTAACACAAAAGAAAGGAGGAGTCATGAAAGGGAAAGCCAAGAGTTAGGGCTGGAATTCCTGTTCAGCTTCCGCTGCAGTCTGGCTCCCTAAACTAACCTCTGGGAAACACAATGTTACTGCAGCAATCCTTTCCCCAGTATAATTGTGAATGATTTAGAAAAATAAGTACGTTCAAGACTGGTCAGCGGCAATTACCCTTTCCATCTGAAGAAGGAAAAAAAAAAAGTCAGTTCAATTTCATTAAGGGACCGTCTTCTCCTCTTCCTTGAAAATTGAAGGGCCTGACAATGAATTAAGATTTAGTGAAAAATCCTTTCCCTACTTAAATGAAATTATGATTTTGCCATTAACACAGAGTCAAGATGTTCATCCTGTGTATGAAGATAACTTTATTGTAGGGATTGCATGGGTATGTAATATTATAAATTGTACTTCTATAGCAATTCTCTAATGGTCTGGAACGAGCAAAAGACGTGATGAATTTACCATCGTCCAAAAAGAAGACTGATCACTGTCAGGACAGGAATGAATGATACTAAAGCCAAAGCACAGTAAACTCAATGACAAAAGACTGGTGAAAGTGTACTTTCCTGCACTTTCCTCACTCTGCAACGAATACTGAATTTATTTTCTTTCTTATCCATTTCTCTTCAGCAAGCTGGCTGCAGCAAACAAAATTAACAATTGCCTATTATAAATCTTGTAAATGCAGATTTAGAGATAGCAGAACACATGACAGGCATTTGTTATCTTAGATGGATTCGCTGGAAACCACTCTATTTTCCTGTAGTAGAGAGAACCATAAGGAAATTCAGGGCTGGAATCAGTCCTGAATGTCACAGAAGACACTGCTGAAAAAACACAGTACAATCCACATTGGCCAGAAAATCTGAAACTGGTCTAAGGTTTTGTACAGTTTCGCCTAAGTCTAACTGAATAATTCACCTTTTGTGCTTCAGAGAGTTAAACTGTAATTACTTTGGATAAATAACCTTTCAGTCAGTTATTCTTACAAACTTATGACCAGGACACTTAAAGAGATGCTGGAGTGTTCTACCACTGGGTGCTGCTTTTAATAAATCTGGCAGTACGGAGAAAAAAATTAAATTCTTACAGTATAAGACTATGAAAATATTCATAAAGGGCAAGGCAGATGACCCAGGTTGATCCCATCAATCCCAAGTAGGTTAGAAGAAAACGCTGATAGGGGATTCAATTGATAAAGAATTAAAGAAGTGAACATAAATAATGCTGGCTAAAGTGACTTTATAGAAAATTAGACTTGTCAAAAATGATTTTATTATTTTAATCTAAAAGTGTCATTGATTGTGTTAATCTAACATGTAATATACTTGCACTTTTTAGAACTATTTCGATCCATACTGCATGAAACTAACTTTAAAATTAGCCTTATAGAATATCAGCAAAGCTTATATTAGATGTATTAGGAATCAGCTAACTTGATAGCAATTCCCTATTGGTAATTACCCTGTGAAACCTATCATCAGTTTTAGAGAAGTGTTGGAAAGATTGACGTGAAACCTGATGGTGAATATATTCACCGTACATCTGAATGCAGGGATTCAGTCCGCTAACGAAATCTGCAGGTAACACAAGCAAATATTGCAAAGGACAGGAGAGAAACAGAAGGGAACTGAATCACCTATTTTGGCTCACGTGCATATATTAAATGATATAATTTTTTTATCTGTATAGAAAAATTATAAGGAAAACAAACTTTTCACTGAATATATATCATTTCATAGAAACTGGAGACCTAGGAAACACTGAGTTCATATTGGATGAGCAATTTAACATTAGAAATCCAAACGGTGCTGCAAAGGCACAAATTTGACTCTTGAATGCATAAACAAGGACATAAAGAATAAAAGAAGAGCTACAACATTAATTCTATATAACCACTGGGAAGCCTGATATTTGGGCTGTGTATACAATTCTAGTGTTCCTATTTTAAAGTGGATGTTGAAAACTGAATTGCACAAGTGATTTGAAAGTACTTTACAGCAAAACTGTTGGAGCTCAGTACTTCTAATCAAAAAAAGGCTAGACACAAGCATAGACCAAGAAGTTACTATAATGTTAACGTGTTGTTGCACGGAGTATGAATTACAGCGCATTAACTCTGTATACAAACAGTTTTACCTTATACTCTGGCCTTGATCCAAGGTTTCTTCTTCCACTACAGAACCAGCATAAGGGCCCCGTTTCAAGCACAACTCTTACAGGGAGTTAGGCCTGTTTTGTCATAAAATTGCTCCCTGGCTTATCACACACAACTTTGCCTCTGCAGGCAAGGGTAGAGAAGAGACTCACATACGGTATATAAACCTTTCCAACAGAAAAATAAATACTCTGTTCTAAGTGACTGTTAGAGAAGTACCCGAAAATGGAAGCCAGACAGTAATTAAGGACATGGAGGTTGTTTGGTTTTTTTTTTCTTAATACACAAAGATTGGAAGAAATTATCAAATTTAGTAATTATTTCCTCCATTGAGTGATATCTTTGAATGAAGATCAGATATGTTTTCAGGAGATATATTTTGATTAAACACAGTTGATGATGAACAAATAAAATACAAGATTGATGTCACGTAAGAAGGCAGACCAGATGAATTTAGCTTTGTTACATTTTTCTGAAAAGCTTTAGTAGCAGCTATGTTGTACAGCTGATTTACTAATTGCATTTCAAAAGTTTAAGAGACTAAAAGTACAAAGTTGGTCAGATCAGTACCACAACCCCTGAAAGATACTGCAAAAGTGAGTTTGGAGATCTCAGGTCAGTTCATAGTCAAAAACTGGTTCAAACTGAACATTATGCTAACTTCATTGATTTATTTCATGATAAAGCATTACGCTTTGCTCTACATCAGCATATTCTTCAAATACCTCAGAGAAGAATTACTGCAAATAGAAGTATTTAAGGGCAATGATAAGCACATGAAATCCAGAATAGAGAAAAAAAGAGCTATAGAAAGAGAATTAAAATCAAGCACATTTTTACATTACGCATCATATGAATTAGTTACTAATTATGATAATGTTTCACAAGTGATATTCCCTGTACTATTTCATCCTTTGCTATGTAGTTTTGAGAAGCAATTTATATATTTTCTTTATATTAGGCTGTTAGCAGCAATGAGTGTTAATACACTAAATTACATGCAGCAATTTAAGAAACAATCTGTTTTAAACCCTCCTGTGTTGTTATACTCATGGTGGCCTGTAGATCTTCATAAGGTATACCTTTGCCTCCAATACATTCAATACAGAGTTTCAAATGGTACAAGACATTGAGTTACACTTACAAGTTGCAGGTTTTTTCTAGGTCAAATAAGTATTCTACTCTCTGAGAAAAAGCTTTTTTTTTTTTTTTCAGGTAAGAATACAAGACTGCAAATTTCTGGTGGTGTTAGCAGCAGTAAAGTTAACAACGCTACCTCAGAAAGTATTCACCTGCTCTAAAGATTCTGTTTTGCTAAGGATAAAAAAAGTGATCATTATATATTGTTCAGAAGGCAGATATATTGCATTTATTTAATTCAGCTATGCCTCTTTAATAGCTTTAAACTAAAATTTGAAGTATTTTTAGAAATTACATGCAGATAACTTTCAAATTAGAATTTTTTTCCCTTCAACAATGATATAGATGTTATTTCATCAACTTTATTGCAGAATAAAAGAGAAAGTAATTTTCTGAAAGCACCTAAGCTTATATGCAATTTATGTGCTTTTGAAAATAGGAGATGGGCTTCTACATTATTAAGCAATTTTGAAAGTTTTTTCATAATTTTACTCACCCGCCCCAACTTAGTGAAGATCATAAATAATTCCAAACATTTGCCTTCTCCGAGCACTGTAAATCACTGCATCTAAGTCTAGACAAGACAGCAGCAGTCGACTTATATAAAGTACAGCTACACGTAACACTATCTTTCTGCCAGAAATTTCAAGCACTGGGAAAGCAACTTCAGCAGGAGATTCTCACAGGTGCTCCCTATTTATATCATCTTTTTGGTTTGAGATTTGCAAAACAACAATAGTCTCAGCTGCAACTGAAGAAAACAGGAACCATACATCAAATAGCGTATGGTATACTGGTGAGTACTCAAAGAAATCAAGTCTCAGATGTTTCAAACGGGGTATATGCAACACACCTGACATTTGGCTAGGCTTAAGAGAAGAAATAGTCCCTCCTTAACAAACCTGCATTAAGGTGGCAATTTATTTCACATGGTAAGACATTCCCACCTTACCACAGTCAATGCTGTAGAAAAGCACATGAGGAAGTTAATTGTTCTGCCTTCAGCACAGCACTTAAATAGTCTATAGTAACCAGCATATACTGTAGACTGGGGTCACACATTGAACAAGATAAAACAAAATACTGCATCTCATTAAATCCTTATTTCCTATGTGAAAGCAACATGAGACTATGTATCTAAAGGCTGTGTAGCAATGCCTGCTCACAAGGAGGGCTGCAGGGGCAACCCACAGCAGCCACTCCTGCTCCACAGCAGGCCACGATTAGCCCTCATGCTTTTGAGAGGTGCAGTCCATATCCAGTGTTTGCCCTAACTCCGCTTTGCATATCTTTTCTTTTTATCAATTATGGGCTTTAATCATAACCCCTAAAGTGACTCACCATTAACAAGACAGAAAATTCACGTATCTCTACAAGAGTCCCCACCATCATCAAGCCCTCACCGTCTCAAAAACTTCACTAACCTTACTCTCCAAGGACTGTATAAGCAGAACACTCTACAATTCTAATCCTCTGCTTTCCCCACTTTCCATTTATATCACCTTGTTGTAAATCCCTAATATATCAGTTCTGTTAAGACTTTCAGATAATTATCTCTCAAAAACACCTGTTAAACCTTTTCCTCCCTGGTAGGACAAAGCAGTATCCTATTACACCTATTTCAGTTACATTGAAACTGCAGGCAGCCTAACTTTCTAATGTGAGATACTGTAACTTTACCATTCTTTTCTTAGTGGGTTTGCAGGTTTTAAAATATGAAAACGATGGTAGTATTTTGAAATGTGATGTATTTCACAACTCCTCAAAGCAACAAGACATTTCCTCCTTTGCTCTCCCGCTTTGTTTCAAAGAAACAACTTTGCTTTAATCTTTTTCTCCAGTGTTTTATAATGTGAAGAGTAACACTTGAGTGCCATAAGCAGTCTTTTGGTGGCTTTCAAAGCATAGCCACACAGTAAAAAATGGTGGCAAATATAGTGTCATAGTGTTCTATGTTTATTGTCTGTCAGTGATGTCCATTTCTAATTGTTTAAATCACTACTAAAGAGGTAATTGCTCTTACTGATAGCCATGTAAACATAATCTAATGTCTGAAAGACAAGCTGGGCTCTTCCTGGCTGACTCCAAAGCAGCAAACTGAAGTTTTGCAGTTGACCTTGGTAAACGCTTTTGTCAATGATGCGCCGTGCAGAAACACAGCCTAGCTCACTTTCCCATATTTGTGGAGACTCTGTACTGCTCGGTCTAAGTTTGAATTTAAACCCAAGCTCAGATGTTAACATGATCACATCAGATCTGAAAATTAGAGGAAAGCCCCTCTCTCTATGCCTCTGTGTCCAATGAATTGCACGGCCAACTTCTCACAGAAATGTTATTTATCTTGTTCTCTGCTTTGGTGACTAAACAAAGTATAGAGGGAAGTTATTGTCCTGCACTATGTAATAACCAACAGCAAGCAACAACTTCTTAAGAGCAAGTACTACGCCACTTTGCACAGCCTGCTAATGTAACATATAACAAATAAATTGAGAGAAACACACATACACACCATACATACTATTTATATACTCAAACATTGGTATATTACTGTTCAGATTTTTTCAAGAGAGTAGAAGCATTAATTTATTGGGCCTCAAAAAAAAGTAAATGGCAAAGAAAAATTTATGGCAATTCAGTCATCGAGTCTACAGACACAGCTGTGACATCCTTGTTCCCAGCCTTTAGATTGAGCTGCCAAGTAATTGATTTAATTAATCTTAGTACCTTCATAAGTTAAATGAGGCAATATGACCTACTGGTTTAAGCACAAGACCCAGAACTCTATCATTTCTCATATGACTACGCAGTGGATTTTTCTGCATGATCTTCATCAGTTCATGTCCTTTTTATGAGTTAAAAAATTAAAGGCTTGCTTGTTATGCAATTTCTTCACTTTTACTGCACAGAAGGTAAATAAAAGTAGCATTTGGACCCTGTTGTATTTATTTCTCTATTTATTTGTTTTATGCTACCATACAAGAATTTCTGAGGATTTAAGGTTAGCTTTGCAAAGACTTGCTGACTTCCTAATTCCCACTCATTTCAATGAGGCAAGGATCAAAATGTCCCTTAAATCTGTGCCAAAATATTTATAAGAATGTAAGAAACTACATGAATTGTAAGTAACAGCTGCATTAAAAATCATTAATATCTACTAGAATTCTATTAATCATGCACATATTTCTTAAACTAGTAAAATAAGCAAGTTAGATGTCCTGAACTAACACAAGCAAAGCAAATATCCTGTCTTCCATTTCTGTATTGTGAAATAGGAATCAGAACAAACAAATAGATGATAAGAAAAAAAAAACAAATCTCCTTCCTTTTAGGAGAACTATTCCAATCCCATTTCTCAGGTCCACGTTACAGCAAGAAACTACCATGTGCACTGCAGGAAAAAGGGAAGATGAAATCAGACTCTCACCATCCACTGCCTTCCCCATTTTTCTTCATTTCAAGCTTTATTTAAGGAGATATGACAACATTAGGATTTATTATAAGCTTTGAAAATTATGCACAGTAGACAAAATAGTTAACAGTTTACTGTTGTGCAACAAGCATGAACATGCAGAAAATTCACGCGCAGACCAAGTACATGAATTCAAAGCTCTCTGAATCACAGAAAAGGCAATTAATCTTAGTAACCACACAGAGAACTGACAGAGTATTTTAATATAGTCAAAATGCTGAAGGTCCTTGAATGCCTTCTAGTAAAACCCAGTATGATTTTTTGAATTTTACATTTGCTGTGTCATCTCTGTGGGAACCTAATGATAAATGCAGTATAGGAACCCAGTATGGCTATTTCATATAAATAATTGCTATAAATGTTTATTATTGGAAATGCAACAGTACATGAGTCTTAATGTAATCTGTATTACAGACTGATCAAATAATTGATTGTGATTACTGGTCTTGCCAAAATTTTGTTCACGTTATTAACATTTCTAGGAGAGACAACATGCTAAGAAGAGCATGTGCATAAGAGAATCCATGCTTTGAAAAGCATGGGAAGAATACAGTGTTTATGAGCATTTACTTGAGAACATTCATGCAAATTATGTGAGTGAACTGAAATAGTATGTCCAATATAGCTTAAAGTTTCAAATATAAAATTATGCAAATCATTCTTACAATGCACTGTCATTTTCAAGTTTATAAACTTTAACACTATCCCATATTATCACAAATTACAATAAAGAAAGTAGAGGTCATCAGTTAATGTTCCTAAGAACAGCTCTTTTGATTCTGGGTGAGCACTTGCCAAAGAACATTTATCCATTTTCTTTAATTAAGGGATTTGTTAGTTGGGCAATGCTTAAATACTGTCCTTTTTGATGCAACAAATTGTTCTTATGTTCACAGAATCACAGAATGCTTGAGTTTGAAAGAGACCATGTCCAGTCAAGTTTCTAATATCTCTGGAGATGGACACTCCATACTCTTTCTGGTCAAGTTGTAAAAAACAGGGTCTTCTTATTTTTTAATTGGACTTTCTTGTAATTACAATTTGCATACATAGCCTCTTGTCCTTTCACTGGGCATTACAGAGAAGAACCTAGCTCTGTCTTCTTTACACCCTCCCATCAGATATTTCTACACATGGATAAGATCCACTCCACATCAAATCTAGTCTTTTTCAATTTTCCCTAACCTCATCCTCCTCCATCAAGGGAGGATTGTTCTTACTCCAAACTTTACCATTGGCTTCAGGGACCTGGGATTCCTGAAAACCTATCTTACCAACAAAGACTGAAAAGAAGGTGGTCAAAGTTCCTTGGCCGCCTCTGCGTCCTTTATCACCACATCCCCTGTCCCATTTGGCAGTGGCCCCACATTTTCTCTCATCTTCCTTTCACTGCTGTAGTACTTATAGAAAGGTTTCTTGTTGCCCTTCAAGTCCCTGGACAGATTTAACTCCAGGTGGGCTTTGGACTTCTTAACCCTATTCCTTCATGTTCAAAAAGTCTCTATATTTCTCCCAGGTCACCTATCCCTTCTTCTCTCTATTGTACACTTCCTTTATATATTCAAGATTTTTCAGGAGCAACTTGTCCATCCATGCAGGACTCCTGCTGTCTTTACGTGATTTCCCTCTCATCAGGATGGATGATTCCTGACTTTGGAGAATGTGATCCTTGAAAATCAAACAGCTGTCATGGATGCCTCTTCTCCCCAGGGCTGTAACCCATCGGATCCTAGGCAGGTCCCTGAATAGACAAAAGTATGCTCTCTTGAAGTGTAAGAGTGAGGTCCTTTTTACATTTTTGTTTCCTACCAGGAGGCTGCATCATGTTGCCCTCTCTTTTCTGGACTTCACTTTGACAGTGGTGAGTGAAGATGTAAGTGTTAATTTTATTCAGAAATAAGATATATAAGATCTTTATCGCTCAGCCCTTGATGAGCTAGATTTCTCGGGAAATTTGAATCTGTCCGATTTCTAATAGTAATGGATGTATCACTTGGAATCCTTGTGAAGAGAGTTATCAGTCTTTTCTGTGTCACTACCTTAAATTCACTCCTCTACGCCCCTTATAGTCTCCGGAAGACACACAATACTACAATAACTTAATGTTTTAACTACAGGATATTATGTCTAAACTTTTAAAATCTACTTAAGACAGCTAATATTCTTTTACTGGGGTTCACAGAAACTTACAAGGCAATAAACCTATTAATGAAACACTGTGATTAAGAATTTTAATGCAGTCAAGAAATGAGTGTGCAATTATAGTTCTGCATATTAACTGTCGCATATGAATAACCTATCTGATATGCATATTGACACAAATATTCAGCAGTCTCTCCAGCAAGACAAACTTCATCACACATATAAAGTAGTCTCTAATAAATACTGAAATATAGAAGATAACTCTTTGATTCCAGAACTATGTGAAATGTCAGGGAAAAAGAAAAGATATTTCTGGTTATAGCACATGAACCAATGTACTAGGCATCAAATAGTGTATTGTTCCAAAAATTAGAGGGGGAGAAATAAAATACAAGCTGACCCATGTCAAAACAATAGCCTTCTGGCTACAGCTTGCACTTAATACTAAGTACTTCGCTCACATTTTTCTTCAGTTTCATTGACCTTGGCTATAACTCTATTGGTAAACAATTTTTTTCTGCACAAACATTAAATGCTTTAACATCATCTTTAACATCTTGCTTTAACATCATTGTAGACATGATGGTCTAATGAAGGCTAAGTTTGTAGCCTGATCCTCACATAAACAATTGTCACCTCTTTTTACACATTTTATTATGGATGTGTACCAAATAAATGTCATTTGGATCATGATAACCATAGTAGTTTCTTTGTTTCTCTTCTCTTAGATACTCATCATGCTTGAATAGGTCCAGTGTAAGCCTTCATGGTAGTAAGTATTACTTAGCGGGAAGATTTTAAGATATATAAGAACAGAAGTAGTCTATAAAGAAATACTCTGGCCATGTAGTGTAAATGCATGCACAGTTTTTGAGATACAAACAGACAGCTCTATGCACAAAAGGTGCTTCTCTGTAAGGAATCATTAGACCATTTTCCTTAAGAATTGTCTTTAATAAAAAACATTCCTCTAAGAGCAATAGATCTTTCTGAGAAAATACTAATTAATCAGCCAAAACAAAAATTGGAAGAGGCAGGTACACTTAAAAGCTTCAGGAGTTGTACAGAAGTTAAACACAATTTGTATAATGGAATAGTTCTTGTTTGGACTGAAAGCAATTCACAGCACTGGTACAGAGCTACAGTCCTCTGTGTCCTACCATGAATATCATAGCTGTGCGGTTCCTGCTATTATCGATTCCCCAGTTTAAGCACTCTAAATCTCTATCAGTGCTTTTTAAAGGCCATAAATCTGGAATGCACTCTCCTGAAGACTTGCAAATCCTTGCTCCAGATAGTCTCTAGACACAAAGTGTCACTTTGGTTTTATATTTCTGTGTTCAGTAGATTATAAACAATACATATCTCATATATGGCATTATTCAGCATTAAATCTTAAAACTGCTTTACAAAGAAAGTCAATAGCATTTTCCCCATTATATAGATGTGGAAAACGAGGCAAGCCTATAAGCGAATTTGCTTCAGCCAGCGGATATGATCTCCTAAGTCTCAGTTCAGTGCTCTGTCAAGTAGAATCACTGCTTTTAGCAATTAATACAAAAGAGTTTATCATTTTCTTATTATGCAGGGTTCATTTAGCTACTCTCTGATAAATGTCTTTTATACATTTACAGTATTATTTATGTAGGTCTCCTTTACAGAAGGGTTGCCTGCTTCAGTGATGAACTAACATATGGAGAACTTGCAAATGAATACCTAAGTAAATACATTTCTAGAAAACAGAGACATTGCTGTGTAACTGTTACACTATCTTTACTATGTGAAAAAGATAATAAAACCAAACGACATGTAGCCATAGTACAGTAATACACTTTACACAGACAACGGGAAAAACAAATTGATAATACTTTCATACCAAAAGCATGAGTGTTTGATGTAAGGGAGAACTTAATACTGCCATTACAAGTGGAACACAGTTCTCTAGAATGTACCATTCAGAAGTATCAGTTGCTTTTAAAACCATCCACTTCTAATATACTTTGCATCCTTACACAGACAAAACTCTTTCAGGGCACAGAATAAGAACTAGAACTGCAATTTAGAAAAACATGCAGAAAGCTAACTCCTGAGCAGGGACAGATAATCAAGCGTATCTATATTTTTAGAAAGCCCAGATTAACAAGACTCATGGTAAAGGGTGTGTGCAGATCTCAATCACATCATGTCACTGTTGCAAAAGAGCTCTGCTTCCAACATCCAGCTTTGGAATATGACAAAGAGTTTAGAGTGGGGTTAATTTTATTTGATAGTTAACAACCAGACCCAAATTGCTTCAGTATTACCCACCTACCCACAGGCAGAAAAAGCAATTTTTGTCTACAAGTACTGCCTATCTCTCAAGAGAAAGTTGTGAATACTAGAGCAGCACCAATTATTGTCCTTCTGGTAAATCTAACACAAAAAAAGCTTCATGTTGTTTTCACTATGGTGCAATTTTTTTCATGTGGTCAGATCCAGAACCCGCAGAGAAATTAATCCAGTTCTAGATACCCCAACTCCCCCTGAACCTAAACCAGTTACAGCACAGAGAGTCCATCCTAATATTTAAGAGTCAGCCAACCACTTTGTTAGGTTCAAAGCAGCCTTGAGCAAAAGTCAGGACCTGTTAGCATTGTTTAGACATTAAGACATTACACTTCAACCCATTTTTGGATCACTTGTCAAGAAAAGTATGAACTGTTAATGCTTACCACGTCTCCAGAAGCTGTTTAAAATGAAATTTGTGCCCCTTTTCACGAATTCAAATGTGCCCTGTCGCAGTAGAAGGATCAAGGTTTGGAAGCCCTGTTGCGCTGACCTTAGGGCTTCACAGAGGCTTACTTCTTATGCTCCTCTCTTTTTCTGGTGAGTGTTCAATAAGGAAGATAAACCAGGAGAAGCAATGCTGGGACTGAAACGGAGTGCTGCAGCGCACAAGCTAGTCCTCTTACAGAAGTGTAACATAACATATGCATGCTTGTATGGAAATGAATATGCAGTGACAGTCACTAAGGAGCTCTGTGGTTTTCACATGGTGCAGAGGAATATTTTAGTCTATAACCCAAGAAATCTTCAGTAAACTGTGCGATGCATTAGGCAAAGAAATGAAGAGCATCCCATGTCACTCAGAGGTTAACAACTCTTTTAAAGATCCAAGTGTGGTGCCCCCATAAGTAATTCAAGAAGTCCCCAAGTCCTTCTTGGCAGGGTTTCTCTCAATCCCTTCATCCTCAAGCCTCTATTGATACCAGAGATTGCCCCAACCCAAGTGCAGGATCTTGGACTTGGCCTTGTTGAGCCTCATGATGTTCACAGGGGCCCACTTCTCGAGCTTGTCCAGATCCCTCTGGATGGCATCCTGTCCCTCAGGTGTCTCGACCACAGCACTCAGCTTGGTGTCGTCCACAGACCTGCTGAGGGTGCAACCGATCCCACTGTCTATGAAGATACTGAACAGTACTGGTCCCAATACAGACTCCTGAGGGACACCACTTGTAACCGACCTCCATCTGGACATTGACCACTACCTTCTGGATGTGAACATCTAACCAATTTCTCACCCACCAAACAGTCCATCCATCATATCCATACATCTCAAATTTTGAGAGAAGGATGTTGTGGGGGACCATATCAAAAGCATTACAGAAGTCCAGCTAGACAACATCCATAGCTCTTCCCTTGTCCACTGCAGTAGTCACTCCACCATAGAAGGCCACTAGGTTGGTCATGCAGGACTTGCCCTTGGTGAAGCCGTGCTGGCTGTCCCTGTCCTCCATGTGCCTTGGCACAATCTTCCCAGGCGCAGAAGTGAGGCTGACAGGTTGGTATTTCCCAAGGTCCTCCTTTCTACCCTTCTTAACATGACAGGAAGGTGATTCCCATTTTAGTTTGGTTATTGCCATTTTCATTGTGTCGTGATGAAATTTTAAATATGATAGATTGATGATCAACATGTGTTTTGATAATTATTAATAAGAATCATATGCATTTTTATTTATTATTTATTTATATTCCTTTCTTTTTTAGTAGTAAAAAATAAATTACTTCCACAGTTGTCAGATGGAGTTTTAATAGGTAAATAGATAATTTTAATACTTTTCAACAATATTCACACGAATTATTATAATACTAGCAATTATTTTCTTTAGTACTCTTGTATTTCAAGTCCTTCACATTTTGTGAACCATTAAACCACCAGGAAATAAAAAACCATAAATGTATTTTTCTTTTGCAGTGTTATTTCAATTAGATTAATAATTCCCAAGTTTATAATTAATTTGATAGAAATGTCATTATAGTAAAAAGTCAATACTCCTTCTGTTCCTTGCTGGCAAACTTTCTGTACAATGTAGAAATTTATAACAGTGCCAGAAACCATCAATTTGCCTAAATATGGATATACACATGTCAAATGTTTGTTACTTTTTACTAATTTCTGTAGCACCTATTACCATGGTATCTAGATGAATCTTCTGTTATTTGTTATTTGAAACATAATATGAACATTTTAAATAGATATTTAATACAAACGTCCAGCATCTCTGCTAACGTTGCCACAGTCCTTTGGGATCTAAATATTCTTCTGCAATTGCACTCTATCTTATGATAAAAGGAAAGTTATGATTTTATATTTTGAAATCTAGGAGGCCAGATTATGGTAATCATTTCAGTACAAAACTATCTATGCTGAAAACAGAAGATATTTATCACATGAAGTACGGACTACTGTTGTGCTGATTAGCAGCAAATTTCACATAAAAACCTGGATATTAATTCTTGCAGGTTTAAAGCCATCTTAATTCTCTAGTCTGTGTATAATGTGTGAGAGAATTTTATAATTTTAATGACAGAAACAACAGACCTGTAAAAATTGCTTTAAATAAGGACCTTCATACTCCAAAGTTCTCAGCCATTTCAGATCTTTGCAAATAACACTATAAACCTCAAATTTACAATGAAACAACGTAATAACTACTATGCATTTTATTGAATTATTTCTGTATGGGATCACTCTACATTTCATCTCATACTAATAGTTACTCTTATTTGGTCTTTCATAGTAAGTCCAAACTTAATTTCTACTGAGCAAATACTTTTTCCTGTTGTTTCCAGAGAAGCTGGAGTCAACATATCTTCCCAACACCTGTATTTAACAGCAGATCTACAGATAAAAGCAAAAATAAGCATAGATATTGGAGCGATGAGGAACAATCTCTATTGTGTTGGTACTGGGTGAAGCATTACCCAGTACCAATATGATGACTCTCCAAAATAGAATTCTTAGAGCGTTCTAGAATACTTTTTTCACTCAATTAATTTTATGATGAAATCACATTTCCTAAGACCGATATTTTGAAACCGGAGAATGAAAAAAACAGTTAGGTCATGTACCCCATTCCAATAATTAGCGCGGCATTGTTTTTACAATATTCTTTCTACTCATGTTTGTTTCTGATTTTTAACTGTTAAGTAGTGTAGCTCCTATGATTTATTCTCATCCTGTTTTTATTTTCTAACATAAACATCTCTGATGGCCAAAGGAGATTGTTATAAATGGACATTCTTTCTGACCTCAGTCTATGACCTTTATGGTTTTATGCACCACGACTCTTGGAAAACTATTCTAAAGTTTATTGATCTCATGATGAAATCTTCATCCTCAAGTGTAATTGGATATTTTTAATTTCCTGATATTGCACAAAGGTAATATTTTCTTTTACGCCATTAGTTTTTAACAGTTTCCTATACTGTCTCAAAATTCCTTCCCTTAGGTTTTTTACCTTTTAAATATTTACAGGGCATCATCATGTACTTTTTCCAATCTTAGATATTATTTAATCAATTCTTACCCAGAGGAGCAGTTAACCAAACAATGCGCTAACCCTGATGTCAGCATAACTATTTATACCTTTCAGCATACGTTCTTTTTTGCTGCACCATGGCCGTAGATCTTTCACTCTATTACAGCAAATAATTATTTGTCACCTTCTTATAACTTTTCTAGTTTTTCTCTTGACTTCATCAACACACCAGTGTTTTTCTGAATTGAATGTGAAGTAAAAAAAATTTGTGCGCACATTTTAAGCTGATCTGTTACAAAACACGTTTTATACCACTTTCACAAACTCCCAATGGAAACATCATTTTTAATATCTGAAAATTTCATATCTCAGACAAGGCATGGTTTTATCTCATCTCAAGCATGTTTTTGATGTTGGTTTTTTTACGTTTTTACAGAAACCAAAAAATACAGCAGTAATTAGAGGAAAAGCACAAGACACAATAAGCAAGAACCATAAGGAATGAAGAGCTGTAAGGGACCACAAGAGGTAATTGTGGGACCATAAGAGATAATAATAAACAGTGACAAAATATACACTGAGACAGACCAAAACTACTCTTCACAGACATTTACCCCATACACTCACATCACTGTTATTTCACCTTGACCATACATCCCTTGTTAGATCATAAGAATGTCTTTAAAGCTTCTAATGAAAGAGGCTTCATGACCTAGACAGTCTGTTCCATTCACTAATTATCCCTGTAGTTAGAATACCCCTTTACAATCTAATTTAATTCTTTTGCTGTAAGCAAAATCCTATGACGTGAAGATACGAAGAACCATTTACTACTGTGTCTTTAGACTGCTTTCCTTCGAAACTTCATCAAGTTAACTGTGTCTTTCTTGAAGTAAACCCTAAAGCAAGAGATGTTATCCATTTTAACATCACCAGCCTGAGGTAAATTGCAATAATTACCTCATGTCTTAAACAGAACACTCCTAGTAACACATTTCAGAAAAATATCTCCTGGTTTTGCCATTCAATCACAATAACTCAAATTCAGCTTTTATTTCTCTATCGCCCTCCTCCTTTCAGATGGTGCAACTGCCTAACCAGAGACTTTACATTTTGTACTGAAGACTTATTTCTTCTTCCTAAAAGTAATGTTTTGGTCTTGTCGTTACTGAACCATTCCTGCAGTTTTGTCAAGATCGCTCAAAATTCTGAAACCTTCTTCTAATGGGCTAGCAAGCCTTTCCAGTTTAACTGATTACCAAAAATTAACTGATTACAATTTCATGAAGACCAAAGTGAGGAAAGCACTAAATATTTTATTTCATCTTTCACTTGGTTTTCTTTAATTCATTTTTTGAACCTTTAATGCAATACTCAAAGTAACCTTTTGGACTGTATAGTAGTAAAAAATTAGACATAAATTTGCTATAAAAGAAAATTATGAGTGTATTAATGGCCTGCAAAAATACTGGTTGTATAAATGCTTATGCAAATGTATTTTTATCAAGAATAATCTGATTAAAGATGCCCCACTATTACCAGTACTCAAATTCCACAGAGCCAGACAATGGACAACATGAACCCTTTGTCTGGACCCTTCCAATCTCTCCCCAGTTCCCTCCATTTTCACAGTCTCCAAGCACACATCTTGGGCAGCCTGCTCAGTCTCTTTTCTGAGCATAAATCAGGGTTTATGGAGAGGACTCCAGTGGGTTAACTGGAAACTACCCAGGAGGCAGCTGAGTTGTTGGCAGCATAGCACTGAAGTCATAGCTTTCTGAGCTACAGTGTGCAAATTTTTATTAATTATTACAAGTATTAAATAATATTACTGTTATATCCTGGTACCCACTGCATTCCTTACATACAAATTGCAGAGAGTGACCCTTGGCACAAAGAAGCAGCTTAATAAATCAGTTATACATTAACTATCAAGCAAGTTTATTTCTTGCTACCTGCACTTTTTTAAGACTCAAAGTATAGATAAAAGATTCTCATATATATCTTCACAATAAAAAATAACAGAGGCTATAGTCTCAAAGATGCAATGACAGTGGAAGGGCATCTTGCTGAAGAAAACTAATATATAAAGCAGTTAAACTATGACAAAAAGGTGAAATATTATTAAATAGAATTCATTTATTCACTTATGAATACTGTATGTGCATCTACAAAGGTATGCTTCTTAATGCAATTTAATGGCTTTGAATGTAATTTTCACACTATTTACAGATCTGACCCTTCTCTGCAACATCAGTTTCTCAATAATCAGCACTTTTATGTTTGCTAACTCCCAATAATATTTGTAAAATAAAGGACATCACAGAGTAAACTTCGCAGCTGTTAGCTTCAGTCTAACCCATACCTTGTTCTGAGCACCATCTTTGCTAAGCATTCTAAACAAAGGAAGTCTTAGTTATCTATCTTTCCTTCTATAAATATTATCAACCTAGCAACAATGTGATTAACTATGATTGTTACTAATAAAAGTAGTGGGTAGTTCCCTGCATATTTTCATTTTAGTTTCTAGACAGAAGAAGAGTCTTTTTAGTATTGGCAGAGAATGGATTTTTTTCATACTATAAAGTATTATGGCACTGAATAAAGTCTTTCTGATCAAACCATACCATAATAGCTTTTGTCTTGTGTCACTTTATGTTAGCCAGCATCAGAAGAGAAAATAAGCAGAGGCTTGCTATTGTGCCTCTATTTTAAAAGGGCCTTCCATCTGGTAGGAAGCAGAAGCCATCAGCACTGTAATTAAAATGCAATTACTGTCCCCCGCCGCAATCCCAGGACGACCATTCCATCTGTGTGATATACAGTGGAAAAAACACAATTTTTTGCACTTTTCTAGCTCCATTAAGTTTATTCTCTTTCTATTAATTAATCTAACAGCACTAAGGGGTCATTCCTGTTTTGCAAGCCATTGTGTCACAAACTGCGCACTCACAAAGACTGAAACCACATGAATTTTTAAAACTCTCCGCTATCCCTGTGACATAAAACCTTAATTACTTCTGACTAAATCTGTAATTAAAATATATCACCGCAGCAGATTTACCTGCGTGTGGGTGTTGAAGTGCATGCTTCTGTGACTGTCACAAATGAATCACTCTGAGACGGTGTTATAAAAAGGGAGATTAGGATGTACGAGAGAAAGGATGCAGAAGAGGGACTTGAAAATGAAAAACTGGCAGCAATCTAGGAAAAAGTTGTATGCTGGTAAAATAAAAAAAAGTCTTTCTCTTATTTTGTTGGGTTTTTAAAAATAAAAATATTCATAGTATGTATAGAGACATACCAGATGCTCTCACATACAGTTTATGTAGTCCCACATTTTAATGCACCACCATGACCTTATAACAATAAAATGACAATAAGTAAAATATTGCATACTTCAAAATAAGATCCCATAATATTTTTCATAGCAACTCATCTTGTATTCACAGAGATAATCTCATAACCTACCCTTCCTTTCATTCACAACTGTGTAGTCCAAGGCCTTCCATCTGCAAACTTATAAAATCTTATATTCTTGTGTACAGGCATTGTGTGTACCAAGACAAAAATATTAGCTAAGTATTAGGGTGAAATCTTAGCTGTGTCACAGCTTGTTGGAGTTTTGCCTTTGACTTCAATGGAGTCAAGGAGTATTTTGTCTTTTCTTTTAATGCATGTTGCTAGGGGAAAACAAAGAAACGAGATCCTCTGCAAATGGCCAGCTGCAAGAGGTGAGCAAACGAGCAGTGAAGATCAGCATGAGGATCTTTGCTGTAAAATGTCATGCAAAAATGATATTAAAAGCCCTGGCAAATGATAAATTCCCTCTCCCTTTTTTTTTTTTTTTTTCCTTGAGTTTTGAGTATCTTGGAATCCACAAAGGTTCACCATGTGCATAAGTGTTTTTACAAACTCAGCATGTGGGCTCAATATGTCTCCAACAGAAGAGAATTTTGGCGTTTCTTAGATTTCATAAAGGGTAAAGCAAGAAGTATTTGTAAGAGCACTCGTAACGACCTATGAGCTGCTTCCTGCAGCTCACAGGACATTAAACATGCCGTTCGCCCTCTTATTTAGTACAATGATATGGGTTTTGCCAGGGCATACAGAGTCTCATTTCAAAGATGCCACAAGACATGGAGTCCCAGTTTCAGTGTTTGCTCCAGTAGTTAATGATACCTACCAGTGAGAATTTGTGCCTCGCTCCAACTGTTTCATCAGGTCTAAGATTCCAGCATTAGTTTCTACCAAGCTTCTGTGCCTGAATAAAAGAAGATTTTAATACCCAGTATTTTCTTCCTGTGAATTTACTTGCAACTGTAATCATGTTACCTATCAATCTTCTTTTGATAAGATAAACAGATTGAGCTATTTAAATCTCCCACTATGAAGCATTTTCTTCAGCTCCTAAAATGCTTGTATCTTCTTCCTCTACCTCCTGCAATTTTAAAAATGTGGAGAACAACAGTGTGTAAAATATTCTCCGTCCTCGAGGTAAGACAAAAATGATGAGATTTGCTACTGTATGTGGATACCAGCATAGATTGAGCTAGGAATTGGTACTTGACAAGGAGAGAACGAATCTGATCAGCAGTCTCCCATGGGAAAGTGGCTCCAGTAGCCAGCGGGTTTCCACAGATACTATTGAGAGCTTCAGCTCGCATGGAGTAAATTACCAATAATTACCTAATTGGCAATATCTTGGTTTTCTGCAAGGAAAGGCTCCCAGGCCAGTCAGCTACACAGAACTTGCAAGAATTTAGTGGGTTCAGGAGTTACTGTCTCACTGGAACCAGATGGTTTGGCTATAGCTTGTCTCTGTGTAGGAAAGCAGTTCTCACTCACTTCCTATAAATGTTGTCATTCAAAATGGTATTTTTTCAATCCAAAAAAGTGATGATTTGGTGTTGCTTAAATAAAAGACGAAGCAATATCACATGTTGCCTAGCCTCAAATGCTGAGTATTCCATAAATGAAGGTATATCATCATATTGAAAGACAACAGAGAAATCTTAAGATTAACTACATGTGACTGAATGGATAAAGCATCATATTCAACATTGGTCGTGGACGAGGTATATTGGCACTGACATATAAAAAAGAGCTAAATTTACGTTAAAAAAATTATAAAATTTTATAGGAAGCACTCCGACAAATAAAAATGCTTATAATTTGAGCGAAGATACAGAGTTTAGATATGTTGGCTTTCTGGCTACAATGCAGTTTTATGATAAAAATTATTAAAATAATTGTTATTTTAAATTATTCTATACATTCATTTGAAAGAGGTATAAATATCTGCTCTAATGCTGGTCTTCTCATTATCTAGGTCACTTCCTCTCCTGTATAAGCATGACAGACATAAGAGTACATGTCCAGCTCTAATGCATATTATGACAGTACTTAGTGACCTACTCCTAGATCCTTTTCACATCCTACTGGTGTAATGTATTTAGAAATCAACCGCACACAAAAATCTCCAGTCTAAGAAAACATAAACATGACATGGTAGGTCTACATAACTCATTTAACGGTGGCGGGAGTTCAATAGATGAGATTCACTATGCCAGGTATTATGTCAATACAGTTATGGGTACGTGGTACACAATAATTGTGTATCCCCAAATGCTGTCTAATGCTATTAAGTTCACCTCCTAAGGACACCCTATAGGACACTGGTTATTTTTTTGCCATAGAAAAGTGTCCGCGCTAAATAGGAACATCTTGACAGAATTAAACTGACTAACAAGAATCTGGAGGATAACCAGGGGCTTGTCTCTGCATGCCCTCTCAAAATCACCTCCCGTCTAAACATACTCTAAACTGGAATGTCAACTCATACTAACAAGAAATGTTAAGAATTATGTAGAAGGCCAAAAGAAAAATGGTTCTTTCTTGACAGGAAACTATGAGAAGACATGTTTAAAACACGGTATCTGCTTCAACCGCTCCTTGGTACGCAGAAGCTGCCTGCTGCCTGTGCAAAGGTAGCAGAAGACTTCTTGACTGCTCTTGTGAGCCACAGCTACACACTAGGATCTGGTTTGCTAACATAGCACATAAAGCAATACTAAATTAGCTTTCATATCATACAGTCTATCACTGTTTGACCCTCTGGGCTGTTTTTATTTATAGAATATAGTTTCTAGTTTACTTTAGTGTTTTCATATTAAATAAATATTCATGAAAGTGCACTCTTCCTGAAATTGGGTCATTTAGGCAGACTACTCCATTAAAAATAGATTTACTTTTTTTACAGGTGTCATCCATTAAGGTAGTGAATAGACAAAATCAGCCAATTGTATCTGTCAAGAAGATGTTAGTCCTTCCGGAAAGTCAGTCTTCTGTCCTTTACATATAGCACTTAATAGCAAAATGACTAACTCCCTTTCTGTAGCATTCGTACTTTGGGGAATTTTTATTGTTGCAAGATTTGTATCTGAGGGTTTGAGGGGATATTTTAGTCCTTCCAAGTCATTCAGGCTCTGACACTAGGAATATAAATAAAACTATTCTCTTATTGGCTAAGATGTGGCCAGACTCTTGCAAGATTGGCTCAGGGAAGAGGAGTTCAACCCCTCACTCGGATTAAACAGAAACAAGTGACAGAAGACAAAGTAGAACACTGATGTGGCCTCTCGTAGGGTATCCTATATGGGAATCTCCACAGAGCAGTGGATCCACTAGGGTTCTGTTTAGTGCGGCTCTTGGTCCTAGAAACTCATATAAGGTATGTACACACGACAGTGTGGGTTCTTAAATTCAGCCTTCATCTT
Source organism: Rhinoptilus africanus (assembly GCA_013400135.1). Classification (NCBI taxonomy): domain Eukaryota; kingdom Metazoa; phylum Chordata; class Aves; order Charadriiformes; family Glareolidae; genus Rhinoptilus; species Rhinoptilus africanus. The sequence continues at coordinate 380,725 of VXBO01002238.1, read as the reverse complement.
ACATATACTCAAACTACACCAGTTCATTTGGAAAGAATGTAGAATAAGAGGTTTAAGAGCATGTATAGAGAGGAAACAATATCCAAAAAAAGAGCCAGGGTGAGAGATGTGATCAAAAGCACAGGGCTGGAGGAATGGAGAGAGGCAGGCACTTCTATAGAGCCATCCATCCCCCCACCCACTCTCAGAAACTGTTTTTAAACGGGCTGAATAGCCTTTCACAGGGATTTGGGGGGGTGGCGTAGAGAGTCCTTAGACAGCTAATCTAGACTAGAAAGCTAAACTTCGACTGCACCATTTAAGTGAGAAGAGTTTTAGGATGAACACAGACACTTAATCAAAAGATCGAAGCAGTTTTGACTGGTGTATTTCACAAGTCAGAACTGATACTTCCAATTCAGCCACCACCAATCACCAGTATGGATATTTCATCCCTATCTAAGAACACAGATAGTTATGAAATAAAACTGTGTGAAAATGAAATCTTCATAAAAAGGAAGCATGACAACATTTTCATCATTTCAATGCCAGTGAGCCTGTAACAAATCACAATTTCACCACGTGCCATTAAACTCAGGGCCAAATTTTCAGAATGAGTCTGTGCTAATATAAGGGTGGTAATACTTATATATTGCAGCCATTACCAATAGATCAGACATATCAGCCAACAAGTTCTACTTTCTTTCTTGTCTTAGTGTTGTCAAACAATATTGTATTAAATGACTAACCAAAAAACACAAAGGTTTTCCAAAATTTGATTTTCAGGAGGGTGTTAAAAAGGTGAAAATATCCATTTTCCATGGATAATTTCCTAACAACCTAAAGAGTCTTGAAAAATATTCTTAATATGTTCAGCAGGACATTAATACAGAAATCAATAGCTCTCATTCAAAAGACAAAACTACAAAGAAAAGCAATTTTCAAATGCAGCAATTTTTGCAAACATTGGTTGTTTAAAAATAAGACAAACATTACCACAGAACATTAAAAAGTGAAGCAATTCACAAATAAGCTTAAGTCAGCCTTGCAAAGTTCTAATTGCCAACCAGCCTGGGGTGAAAAATTCTTTTGATGGGCAAGTAAATTATCATTAGTCTTGTCCATTATCATCAATCATTATGGTAAAATGCTAATGAGTGGTTTTATGCCTAGGCTAGTACATTTGCATGTCAACTTAAAACACAGGTTCAAATTAAGTTACAAGTGAAGGCACAAAAAAAAGTCAAAATCAACTGTATAAATTTCTTCATCTGCATGGTGATGTGTAAAAACCTTACAATTTTTAATGTAATAAAATAAAGATTTATAAGTGTCTTTAGATATAATAAAAATGATTGTGTGTCAAAAGGTCTATAAGTGAAAATTTAACCAAAAAGATCCACGCAAGATCTGGACTTTGTTTCCATTCATAGAAAACTACTTTCAAATACTACAGCCTCTGCTGAATAAAACCGTAAAGCATGACTCAGGTAAAAGAGCTGAACAGACTTCTGAAAGAAGAGTTCCTGCTCTGTGCAAACAAGGCTGCTCTATTACTTGGCAACTAGTAGAGACCAAAGAGCCTCCTACAGTAGGGCTGCTCTTGCAAAGAATTGCTAGATTTAAGAAAGCATATGCTTTTTCTGAATGCAAGTGTCAACAATAGCAAATCACCATTACCAGGTACGCAGTATCTTACGGAGCTGCTCTTAGCTTAAAAAAAAACAAAAAACAAAAAACAAAAAACCAAAAAAACTTAAAAAAATATTCTTGTGAATAACTTCAGTATTTTCTCAAGAATGAGAATTAATTTTTTCTCAATAGCGTGCATATGTTGATACAATGGTGGGACAGGTAGAGCTATTAATTACTGACTTCTAATTCTCTTTCTTCAACGAGCTTTGGAGTTGCCTACAACTCTAACAAAATTTAAACACTGTGTTTAAATAGGGTCACTTTTTTTTGCCAATTGCCTGACAAGAATTAATATGTCTTGAAAATTGTAGGCAAAAGATTTTAAACATTTCTCTGGAAGACCCTAGAGATGAACACTGAAGTCCTATAAAACATTCGGTGATGTCCCCTTTGATATCCCCTACTACAGCAAAGTGGTGAGGTTAGAGGTAGAGGAAGAAACACAAAGAGTCACGATACTTTTTCTTGTGCTTTCCATGCTTCCCCCTCTGTGTACAGGCAGCACATAGGAGGAAGCTGCAAAGGCTGAACACACAGAAAACATGAACTGAACTTGATGACAGAAGCAGTAATTTAGGACAAGAATCAGAGAATTGCAATGGACTGGAAGCTGCAGCAGGACAACAGGGAGAGGAAATTAGTGGGTGACAACCTGAAAGACGAATATTGGATGAGAACCAAGGTGAGAAGATCAGGCGTGGCTGAGCGGTAAGACCTGAACTGGAAGTTCATGAGCAAGAGATATATTGAAAGCAGACACAAAAGGCCATAATGCATGATGGGAAGTGGAACCACATGGGTAAACAAATGTTATTAGCAAGAGAGAATGTTGCTATAAGCTGTGAGAAGGAATTAGATGGAAGACAGGAGATGTGAGCTTGGCGGGGATTGAGTGCGAACGGCTAAAAATGGAAACTAAACCTTAGAGTGAGACAATGATCCAGATGAGGTGACAGAGAGAGACTATAAGTGGGTCTGCAAAGGGTTTGCTACAAGGATGAAGAGCAAGACAAATGCCTAAGATTAACACGGCCCCTGGAACTGGGCAGAGGACCCATATGGGTATGGGAAACATGATAGAGTATTGCAATGTCCTACGCACGCAGCAGTCAGGCCATTGCTGAAGTGTTAAAAAAATAAATAAATAAAGGGAGAAAATTCTACTGGCCAACCTGAAACTTTAAACCAGTGTAGGAAAAGAAAATTTCCATTTTTAGTCTACCCAGTGCAGACCCCTAGACAGGGGCTAATACAAGCTGCTTTAAAGAAACATATAGCAAACTTGAAGAAGGAACCTAACGCAATAAATATGTCTTCTTACTTGCGACTCATTAAATATTACTTTATTCTCAAATTTGAGAGCTTATAGTTCTGAAAGCTTCAGTTCCATTCTATTCATACAATGACACATTTTTATTTTTGGCATTTGCCTAGGATAGGCTTCTATTCACTTATGTACTTAATCTCAGGAAGGCACATAGTCTGGGTTTGGTGAACAACTTTTCAGAATCTCAACGCCTATCACTTCATCTTGGCAATGCTTGATAGTATATGTAATTATGGGTTTCTTTCCTGAAAGAAGCCTTTATGTTTATTTTACTGGAAGAAAAGCAATTCAAACAAGAGTTTATAATAGAGATAAACTGTAGACATATGTTTCAATAGATTCCCATTCTTGGCAACTACACATAACTGGAGCCATACTGCACTACATTTAGATGCAGTGGCCAACAGCAGGGGCCTAGTGCAATGGAACAACCAAAGCAGCTGGAGAATTTAATAAATTTATAGATTAACGGCCTGAGGGGATCATTGTGATCATCTAATCTAACCTTTTGTATAATATAGGCATGTACTAATTCTTTTTTGAATTAAAGTATATATTTTAGGGCAAAACCACCCATCAGTTGCCAGTGATGGAGAACGAATCAGTCTGTGGTAAATCACTCCAACACTAATTAACCTAGCAGTTATAAATAATTTCTAGGCTGAATTCATCTCAGCTTCAATTTCCAGTCATTCTATTTATACTTTTATTTACTGAACCAAAAAGCTCATTACCAAAGCTTTGTTTTCTAAACTTCTACTCATTCTTGTGGCTCTTCTCTAGAGCATTTCCAATTTATCCAGACCCTTCTTGACTTTATATTTGTATTCAGTTCATAAAGCAACCTGATTTAACCCTGGGTCTTTCCAAGGTCTTTCTTCCTATGCCAAAGTTTCCCCTTCTAGATGGACATGAACGCCTACCCTTTTCATTATTTATTACTTGCACGATTATTTGTCACTGTGATCTTCATCTGTGTTCTATGTTTTCTTTCAAATCATGATAATAATATTAAACACTATAGATCTAAAATCTCAAAAATTACCTACCACCGGAGTACGCTGTTCTTTGCTGAAGTCACTGAGACATTAAGATACATATAAAGGAAAAAGATGATCTAAATTCTATATTCAAAACTTTGAGTTCTACCTCTGCTGATTAACTCACATCTCAGGAAAAATTTCTTTGGATAAAAGAATCTGCAGATTCAAACACCAATTCCAAAGAAGATGAGGGTATTTTCTTCTTAAAAAAACCTAACAAATAAACAAAACCCAAAACCACCAGAGCAGTAACACTTGATTTCAAACCTACGAAGCTTTATTTGATCATCACCTGTGTGACTGCTATGGTACAACATGTAATAATAACTACAGCTTTACAGAAATTATATTAATACTATATTTTCAAACATGCCGAAAGATTTACTAGTCTGATATAAAGTCTAAACACTTTAAATTAGTTTCATGATTTTCTTTTCTTTCAGCATGAAATTTGCTGAGCCTAAGATATAATTCTGACCCTGGATTTTCTAGACAGATTTTTTCATAACTACATATTGGCCGTTGACGATTATTTCTTATTCCCTGCCAACTTGATGATTCAGATACCTTTTTTTCACGTTGTTTCCACTCTTCTCTAGATTTAAATGAATCAAAACAGGGGATAATCTCCTGGGAATTGTGGCATTGACATTCTTCTATATCAAATCTAGTTATTTTGGCTGACGCAATACAGAGTTCTTTTAATTTTGCCCCTTATTTTCTTCTGTCTCCATAAAAGCAGATACTATGCTAATAAGACAAGAAGGATATAGAAAATGTAACTTACATGGACCACAGGAAACATGAGAATACTCATCTGGCACACAGTCTGGCCCTCTGTTTTCAAAATGCACAGGGCAGATACTTTTGAGAATGTTCTCCTTTGCCAAGGATAGGAGACTAAGGAATTATTTGCATTAACAGGAAAAGAATTTTTGAATTAATTGCAAAGAGTTAGAAATGGTAGCAGTTACATTCTGTAGCAAACTACACTGAAACAATATGAGTTGTCATATAAAGGCCCAAGACATCAAATCAGTGGACTGTTTACAAACTGCTGCTCCTGGAACAAGCATAAGATAATTTTGAACTAAACCCAAGATTCCTATGGTACTTAAGCACCCACATAGTAATGAAAATTTAGCCTTAAGTGTAGGACTCATTTGAAAAACATAAAAACTGAAACTAGAGACCTAGTAGTCTCTAGTAGTTTGGGTCTAAATTACATTAGTGATTTACTTAGAGAATATACCATTAAAAAGCTATGACGGAAGAAGATAGTTGGCGTTATGACCACGTGCCATTTTTGCTAAAAAATATTCTAAGAAATAAAGCCTGCTATTACCTCCAGTAAACAACCATTTATCACTTTGAAGAATATATGATCTGATCTTTTCAGAAAAGTGGGTAGAGTTCTAATGTAAATACAGGGTAGACTTACACTCAGACAAAAATTACTTGGATAGGTCACTTCCTGATCAGATTTCTAATGTTTATTCAGTTCTAATGTGACTAACCTGTAATATCTGGTAAAGAACTGACAGTTATTTTTTCTATAAAGCCACAGCATACTCAATTTTGACTACCAATTTGAAAACCTGCAGACAAATACTACAACAACTAAAAGCACTGTAGAAAAATGTTACTGCTGATAGGTGTTAATTTTGAAAAGAACTTTCTCTGCAAAAAGCTGGCCATTATTTGATGTCTTTTGTAGGTGCTGAAAGTAACTACGTCATTTTCTTGCATTTCCTGTAGATCCTTTCTGTCCTTCATAAACAAAAGCTATCATTTTTGCTATGCCTACTGAAATCTGGAAATGTACTCATTACAAATGTTACATTTTGACTGGGCAAAAGTGGAATGAAGCTCAGTTGTGATTCATCATCTACAAAAATTTTCTCCCTAGTGCAAACTAATCTAAATGCTATGTATAGATATCATTAGTATATATATTAGTATATATACTATATTTTAGTATATACAAATACTAATTCAGAGTTGCAGGAATCTTTTATAATGTATAAATGTAATACCATTATTTAAACATTTCTCAGAATCTATCAGGCGAGATACTGTGGTTGTACTAAGCCTATCATCTTCTTTCTAATTGACTCTCTTGGGATTTCATCATTTGTACACAATTCAGCCACACAAAACACATTAATAAAAAAAGTAAATCTTCAAAATAACCTTACCTTGAACTTAGGGTTTAACCTTATTAATATGTATATTACTATTTTTCTTTTGCCCCTCATTGCTCTAAAATATTCTTATTGATGGAAAACATAATGTAATTACACTTAAGTTAGCAATTGTCACCAAACTCATATGAAATTCAGGCAGCTTAGCAAAAATGTATCAAATAGGACACTGCACAGGTAACCTAAGAGTAAGTACACTTCAACTTTCACCCTATTCAGAAATAGAGTGCCAAAAGCTGAAGTGAAAAAATGCATGTAAATTAATTTTTTCAATCTACAGTAAATTGCACTGATCTCAAAAACTTGAGAACACAAAAATGCCACTTTTAAAAATTTCGGCTTCCCTAAGAAGACATTTGTGGGGTGAGTTAAAAACAAGTGGTTCTATTGGATTAATATGGAGTTATGTAGTTGGTCTGAAACATTAAGAAGTTCTACAGGTTTTGTGACCTTTTTTTTTTTTTAGTGGAAGTGTACGATGAATATTATTGAGGTAATCTTGAGAGTACTCCTTGTCCTGGGTATACGTCTGTGAAGAAGTCATTTGGGTCTATATAAACATTCCTGAGCTTCAGAAATAAACTGGAGGCACTATGTTATCTCAATTTTGGGGGGAATCGGCAATACACTTTGGTAAAAACATCTGCTCATTTAAGCTAGTTTACAAGAAAAGTGGTTTAAATTCAGATTCCCCAAAACATATAAAAAGCACTTAGACAGACTTTGCTGATTAAGTCCACATTTTAATCCAAAATTCAATTTAGAGGACGTAAAAGCTATTGAAACTTGCCAAACACTCCTTTTTGACTGAAAAGTTCTCTAGGCATCTGAATGTTCTCAGTGTACAAATTCCCAGGACTGCTTTGCCCAAGCATTTGGATAATCAGCTCTATTCCAAGTAACGTGGGATCAGAAACCAGGTGGAACAGTACCTGAAACCTCCAAGTGGCCTTCCTTACAGCATGCAGATAGAGGATCAGGCCTTTGTTACAGGGATGGGTCCAGATGGAATGCATCCAAGGGTGCTGAGGGAGCTGGCGGAGGGCATTGCTAGGCCACTCTCCATCATCTACAGTAAGTCATGGGCAACAGGAGAGGTGCCTGAGGACTGGAGGATAGCAAATGTCACTCCAGTCTACAAGAAGGGCAAGAAGGAGGACCCGGGCAACTATAGACCGGTCAGCCTCACCTCCATCCCTGGTAAGGTGATGGAACAACTTGTCCTTGGCACTATCTCTAGGCATGCCAAGGACATGGGGGTCATCAAGAGTAGTCAACATGGTTTTACCAAGGGTAAGTCATGTTTGACTAACCTTATAGCCTTCTATGAGGATATTACTAGGTGGATAGATGATGGTAGAGCGGTAGATGTGGTTTATCTTGATTTCAGTAAAGCATTTGACACCGTCTCCCACNTGGGTGATGTGCTCTAGGTGACCCTGCTCTGGCAGGGGGGTTGGACTAGATGATCTTTCGAGGTCCCTTCCAACCCTATGATTCTATGATTCTATGATTCTATGACCTTGATTTCAAACTGTAGTTATACATTGAGGAGGTAATGTCAACAATTCTTTGTATAATACCTGCTAAATATTCAACCAGAAAGGAGATGCCTGAGTTTGCTTTCTAATCCAGCCTGAACAGATGCAAATCCACCTTTTTCCTGCTACAGAGAACAAAAAGCACGTTTCTTCAGTGCTGGTGAAGTAGGACCACTGTCCTGGTGGTTAGTTTCTAATGCTGTTTACTTGCGAATCCCAGTAGCTCTTCTCAAAATTATTAATTTATGTTCAGTGATGTATGCCTATCCTTTGTCATGTAGAAGTTTGGCTATAGTTGTTATAGCTATAGCAGATATTATGGGTCACCTGTAGCCTATTTCCTACTGAACTCTTCTTCTTGGATGTACAACTCTCCCAACCCACTGCTAAGATATCCCTGACTCCACGGGCTCCTTGAAGGTTGCCATGGTAAGCCTGGAGATTTAGGCACTGAGGTCTGAAATTGGATTTGGATCTTCATCCTGCTATTCTTATTTTTATAAGATTAATATTTGAGTATTATTTAGTCTTTAATCTGAAAATAAAAGTTTTTAAGCATCACAAGACACACATTAGATGATCTTTTCTGAAATTCTCAGGTGCTGGAAGCAAAGAAAGTCAAATACTTTTCATTTACATCTACCTTCCTTTTCTTTGTGGAGGTTTGTGCATTTTGCTTGCTAGTTTGTTTGGGTTTAGATGTCACACAAGAAGTGAACGGCACCCCAAGTCCCAGAAGCCACAGGTACTGTCTTCACAGCATAACTTGGTGCTGTATAAACATACTTGGAGATAATATGACTATATTTCTTTTAGTAACCAAGCTAATTAAGTCAGAATTAGATCACTGGCTTATGCAGACAAACCTCAGAAGGCAAAAGTTGTGCAGAATAGAATAATTAAGTGATTAGCTTATAACACAGTATATTTTGCTTTTGAGCTACAGTGATTTTTTTGTAAAGATTTTCAGTTTCCTTTTGCATGGTTGGCAACTTGATAGCAGAATTGTTTTATTTTATTTTATTTTATAAATACTTTACAGCAAAACTACTTTTGGAGTGATACTAAGGGTCAGATTCAGGCAAGAGGATATTGGCTAAAGTTGTTATTCTAGGTTATTTTTTGATGAATAAAGGGCTTTCTTAGTTAAGACTTTAGATCAAACAGTCCTATTTGAAATCATAAATATAGTGGATCTAGACCTATTAATTACATTTTACAGTGATAAGAAATAAAAAACTCAATAATAACTAATTGTGCTAATATTTAAATACGAACTAGCTTTCAATCATTACTTCAGCTTTTTTTATATCAGTTTTGCAATTAGCAAAACTTCACTGTTTATTTTCATTTTTAACAAGTAACAGTTAAAATAAATTGTTAGAATTTAAAAATCAAATTCTATCATTCGTCTAATGAATCACACCTCATGTTTAGCACTCTTTATTCCAGAGCTAATTATGTGGTACACACAAACATTCCTAAGATAAATGTTTATTACAGAAATGATAACACGACTGCAATATAATGGCAATATCATGATGCAATTACAATGAATCACTATAATCTGTGAAGTGTTTTGAGATACTTAGATATGCAGCACACTTCAGATACACCATGTTTTGTTGTTTCATTTATCTAGGCTAAGCAGAAATCTACATTCTTCACATTATTTTATTACTGTTGTGTATCACTGGTATTACCCTAGTGTCTGGGAGTTTCAGACCTTGATCAATATCTCTCTATTTTTTCCAGGGGGCTGCCCAAAATCAGGAGGAAGAAACGGCGTTGATCAAAGGAGCTTTTAGCATTTAGTATAAGACACAACGCAACAGAGAGAGGCAGACATACGGGCAAGCACAAGGAAACAATTGGACAGCGTTGGTCAGCCTGAATGACTGTATGGTACCCATACACCAGCAGTCTAGCCCTTGCCACATTGTTCCATAATCTGTGTACAGGGGGGAAAAAGCCCAAATTTTACAGGAGAAGAAAAGAGAATAATGGTTTGATTTCATGGCTCTAACCACTATGCAGCCAATTAATTAATAACACCTATCCACACATTGCAGTATGAAGTTTGAGGTAGTTACCTGTGAAATCAAAACCTTATCATCTTTTTTAAAGATATTTGTTATGTTTGAACCTCTAAGATTCTCTACGAGAATTTTGATGTTCCCTAGTAGAAACTGTTTTCAGGGTTTTTTCATTCCTGGAGTCGTCTTTATTTTAAAATAAATGTCTTCCTAACTGTAATAATGATTTTTCCCTTTGCATTTAAGTCAGAACTACACCTTTCCCATTCTTTTCTCTGTATATAATTAATACAGGTACAATACTGGATTTACTATTTCTTTTTGGCATTTACAGAAGAAATAATAGTAACTATAATAAGCCATTTGTGTCTTCATCTGCCTGCTTTTTGTATTCAAATTGTCCCTTCGCTCTCTTCTGTGGCACTTTTTCATTCCACCCCTTACATCTGGAAACCCTTCCTTGGCTACATCCTCTTCTCTCACTAATTGGATACTTTCCAGAGACTCAACAAGGCCTAAAACATATTCCTAAAATAGCTCGCAAAAGCTAAATCAAGATGAAGAAACTAACTAAAATATGGTTAAAAAAAAACCCCACTCAGATATTCCTACATTTTATTACCATCCAATCTGTATTCTGGATATTCTGAATTTAAATTCTCTTAAGAAAGAAACCTTCATCTCCGTGTTGTCTGCAAAGCACTTAGCACACCTGTGGTGTTAAATGAACAGTTATAATAGACACAGGGGTGAATAGCATCAAACAGCAGTGGGCACAAAGATATTCACTGGATCACCTGTTTTGACCAGCCTGATTAATGTGGTAATTGTGCATGCATTATTTAGTGCCCAGACGTTCCTCAGTGACAAAAGCCATATTGTGAGTGGCCACTAGTCCCATCCTGGTAATTTCACTGACAGGCAACAACTTCCAGTGTTAAAATCCTTGACCTACATTAAAAAGAAAAAACAAACCATACTTTACTTTGTTGTTGAAAGTGAAGAAGGAATTATTAGGTGAAAAGACAGAAAAAAATTGTACTAATTTTTAATCCTATCTTCTATCATTTTTGAAGGGAACCAAATTTAGTATCCTCGCTTTCCAAAACCTTCGGCCTCCTAACTAGCTTAATTGGTCTCTGTTCATTTCTTACTCAGATCATTTATAAACTGCCTCCATGGTCCCTGCTGCCTTTTCAAAGTAGCATATGGTCCCTCCATTCATGATAGTCACAATTTCTATTAGCCAGTAAAGGAGAAAAAAAATGTTAATGTCATACTGAGATTGCACCAGAAAAAGCCTGAAACAAAACGTGGGATTCAAGAATGAAGGTATCAATAGTGCCAATAACTCTGAAACATCACCCATTCTGTATGATTTATAATATATTTTTAGTACATAAACTACTAAAATACTTGGTACAGATATTAGGCTATATTTAACAAAAAATTCAGGTCTCAATACACTATAATATGCATCTGTTGCATATGTTGTTGGAACCTCAAAGATTGTAATTCTTGTTGTGCTTTTACATGTGATAAAAAAAGTAATGCCACGTAGTTTCTTAGATTTAAGTCAAGCCAAGATCAATTAATAAAAAAGAACATCTCAGTTTTGAACAGATTAACTCACAAAATACAGAAGAAAAGAAAAAAAGAGTTCAAATCCAGGGAGTCAGTGCCCCATCCCAAAAGATTAAAAATCATAACTAAAAGACTAAAAATATGAGTGACCATTATCTTTAGCCCTAGCTTTTATAAACTATGTTACCAGAAGGATGCATTTTATTAACTAATCAAATGTGATTTGAATTTGAATTTTAACTAAGTAGAAAAACGTTGCCACAGTTATAGAAACAAAGCCTTAGATCACAGATTCCAATTCCTTTCACTGTCCAGCAACCACAGATATTTAATGCAAAATAACCCACAGATTAAGTACTCAGCACATCATATGGGTATAAAAACACTTCTTAATACCCAGTAGAAATGTTAAAGCCTACAGTCTAAAATTGCAACACAAGACACAAGAAAGAAAAAGAACTCAAAGGTGGTCTTTTAGGTTTCTAAACTAGTAACAGGTGAAAATGCCAAAATTATATTAGCGAGTGCACCATATTAACTATACAAAAGTTAGAAAGAAAAACCAAAAAACCCTTTCCAATATAGCATGAGGAGAAACTACTTCCTGCCCCTAAATCCAGTGACCACATTAACCTGGAGTACGTGAGCAAGGCAGAACAATCAAGTACCTTCAATGTATTAAAGAAATGAAGACGTCAGCCTAGCTGAGAATGTCCGAACAGAGGGGAAAAACAACAGTGTAGAAGAAAAAATACGCGTTAAAAAGGGAAAATAATTCTTTCTAGCCTCTTCAGGTAACTACTACAGATTATAAATTAGGATTAATAATTTTGCTTGTCATTACATGTTTTTATTGAAAACTACACTCTATTAGTAATAACTTTACGACACAGCATATGCCAATGGACCATCCCTGTACTTCACTTATTTAATTCACCTTTAACCTCTGACCAGAATAAACTGTCGAAATTCCCATTTGTCTGCTGGAAGAGGATTTTATCCTCTTCAAATACACTGTTTCTCTGTTAAGACTAAAGAGTCTACACTATCTAAGACCAGAAATGATTTTTACTCCAAACACTTTGTAAATTCTTCCAATATTCATGACGAGTTCCAGCATTTAAAAAACAAATATATATACTATCAATCAGACTTATTTTGTCCATTCTATTGACTTTTTTTAAATGACTGTCAAAAACAAAAATATTTTTAACTTCTCTTTTTGTTCTTAGATATTTTTTCCCTTTTTTGATAGTTAATCTATTTATCTTCACTCTGCTAGCCAACTCAGTTGAAAGGTTAACACATCGCTAATTGAGATATACCGGGTATTACTTTGAACAGCAGAGGCAGCTTTTATGGATGGTGATATGAATTCAATAAAGCTGAATTAGCATGAAATAAGGCTAATTTAGTGCCTGAATATTTACCAATCGATTTCAAATTTTCTTCTTTAATGTTTATTTCTTTCACTCGGGAAAATAACTGTTAGTTTTACAGTTCCCTAAGTCATTGTTTCATCCAGTAAAAGCACTAGAGGTATATCAGCTCAGAACGGTGTATTGCAAAGCCCTATTCTCACCACATCTCACCTTCATTCTCACCATGTCACCATTTGTACAGAGTCAGAATTTAAGTACCCCTACGGCTGAATTTTGTCTTGAAATCTCTTTAGTGAATATGTTCTAGGTCTATTTCTAACCTGTTGCCATAGTTTATAAAATAACTGCTTCAAGTACAAAAAGAAACTGACTCTCTAACTTCTGTAGTTAGGATATACACAAGTACATTATGATTAAGCTATTTGACCTGTTTTAAGAATGACAAAATCCAGCTATGCATTTTTAAGAGGATACAAAGGAAAATAGGCACTTAGAAGATATGTGCATGGTAAGAATCTATTATTAAGTAGTTCCTATGAAAAGATAAGCTTTCCTATATATGGATACCATTCTTATTTCTCAGTAATTTTATACAGGACAAATTTGTTTCATACTATAAAAATTATAATAGAAACATAAATTTTAATATAATAGGTCATATTTCAACAAATTCAATTTGCATTACCTCAGTGCAGGTGGTTATTTATTACAGTGTATATACACATAATCTTGATGTTTTGAAGGTGACTCAGACTGGCTGAGTAAGTAAGCCAGGGACAGCCAGTGAAAGCATTTACTCAGCATCTCGAGTACATATTACAAGCTCAGCTCTGCATGAAGGGCAATTTGGACCATGAAGA
>VXBO01002238.1:301508-367038 GCA_013400135.1 Rhinoptilus africanus | reverse complement strand
ATCAAGGACAAGTATAGTTTAATACTGCCAATCTCATGAACTGAGAACAAAATCCCACTTTTTAAAGGAAAAAAATTCAAAGATAAAAACCTGGTTCACAAAAATAGTTCAAGTGCAGCCCTGAGAATTTAGCATCATCCATAATGAAAGCATGTCTATTGTTGTATGGCTAAAAACATAACAGCTTGTGCTTTTCAGAAAATTATTTCAAGGCTAGTGGGTTTGGTTTAGAACTTTTTTTCCTTTTCTTTTAAATAGAAAGCAATTGGATTTTATGCCACTGCAACTTAAAAACCAATATAACCTGGTAGCAGTGGGGAAAAAACAAAGGAGAGAGAACTAAAAGGTGACCTAAGCAAAGAGAAACACGGGGAAAAAAAGGAGAGGTTTAAACCTAGAAGGACTGATTGGAGGAAGATGAGTCCTGAAAACAGAGAGAAAGAAAAAGAAATAGGCATAAGAAACAGAAGGCAAAGGCATAGTTTTTGCTCTGAGTTGGACACACACATTTCTAATAGACTTTAACATATGCAGAACACATCCTTTTTGCAAAGAGGCCCCCAAAAAGACTTTTTTAAAAAAATATCTATGTAACAGCCATATATTTACTCAGGAATACTCAGTATTCCCCTAACTTGATTCATTTTTAGTGACAGTTAAAAAATAATATATCATGTTTACTCACAATTATAGGTTGTACATTTTCCTTATTTAACACTGAAAGAAAACTGAGTTACATTAGCTCTTAAATAAGATTTGACCATTAATAATTTTGTCCCAGTCTCCTTGGTCTGCCTGATATTGCTGATGTACTCTCCTACTACACTGACAGTCCCATTTGTAATGCCTTGGCAGTAAGACCCATTTAAATCAATAGATATACACGTATGTACTCAAACTTCATCTTCCTGCCAATACGCTTAATTTAGATGCCCACAGTCCTAAGGATTTTATAGACTATTTTGTTCCTTTTAGATTATATAAAAATATAAATATTTGTTCAGATGACCTTTATTAAGTTTCTTTCACCAAAAAAACGCCCAGAATTTAGATGTATTACATCATTACAGTTATTATCTCAAATCAGATTAGAGGGGAGCAACACTAACAGTTCTAAATTGGAGGTGTTTATTTGTGCAAAAGAAATAATAGTTAAGAAATAGTAACATAAGTTAACAAACATGAATAGCAATATCTATGATACATGTACTCTTTTACATGCATATTTACAGTACTTACAGAACACAGTATGTGCTACTGTTTCTCTTTATAATGAGAGAAATGGAGTTAAAGATACGGGTAGCACTGGACACAGGGTAAAGAAAGAATCTGAGCACAGAATTTCCTTATTCCCAACTTTTGGGCTCACATGCTAGCATCATTTTTCCAAGATATTAGTATGCTTTGATCATCTCAAATCTTATCATACATCATGATTTTCAAGTTTAGAAAACAACGAATGAAGCTTTTGATGAAATAAGACAGAGTTCAACCAGTATGATGCATATTCTGGCCTTTAGCCAGTAAAGCATACTCATCATTTTCAGCACAAGCAGATTTACACTGATGCTGGGCACACTTAGTTAAGTGTAAGCTTAAATTCATTGCTGAGTGGGCCCCACTGCTTCCAAACATATCCTAAATCTGGAATTTATTAGTTATCCCAAAAGAAAGTAGTTTTACTCAGCTACTTGCATAAATCAGGTTTCCACATGTGAATTAAGGTTTATAAACTAATCCTTATTATTATCATTTGTCAACAGGAGTATATGAAACTATGCTAATTTGAATGCAAGTATGTTTGCACTATCCTGTTTGTACATATTTCATTGTGAATATTTTACATTGTTCTATATGCAAGCCAATTTTAATGCAAACTACTTAATTTCCCCTAGGTAATGAGAAGGTAAAGGGGGTAATCAAGATGTAAATCAAGATTCTGCTCTTTTCCTGCTGGTACAAATGTATCATGAATTAAAGTTTGTTTTACCAAGACATTAGGCATTGTTCTAAGGCAAATGACCTCAAATGTCATTTGCTTCATCCCACTACCATACAGAAGAATCAGGTCTACCTTTGGCACTCTGGACTGGTTCTTGTCTAATCTGTGTTGCAGAAATTTAACGATGGACACCACAATATTCCTAGGTAGGCCATGCATCCTAGGCATTCACTGCCTTTACAGCTAAACACTTGAATTAATAACTATTCTGAATTCTCCTTCAGCACGTCCAATGTGCTGCAACAGTTCAAGTTCGTTACTTGCTGTCCCAATCACAAGTACCAACACATAATTGAAAATTGTTGTTTTATCTCAGCATTCTTTCCTAACAACCCTAAGTTCTTCCATTTTTCCTTGCAGATCACCTACTACACTTCTGACCAATCTCTTTGCTTTTCTTTCAGCTGCTTCCAGTCAGTCCACAGTTTTCTTGAAGTGAAATATGCAAAACAAGATACAGTTTGGCCTCACTCATGCTGTGAAGAGCTAAAAAATTACTCCATGTGTGCTGTAGGCTGTGCTCCTGCTTATACATCCCAGGATGCTGTTTCCTCTCTCCAGTTATAAGATCATTTTGAATTCTATTTCTGCCTCTGAATATTTCTGCCTCTTTCCTAGAATGGTGTCTTCACATAGAAATTTAATTCTGTCATGTAAGCCTAATGAGGAACAGGATGCCAGAGTCCCACCCCATACTTTTTTCACGGTTTTCACTGTGAACCATTAACAACCACTTTCTGGGTAGCTTTCAAAGCAATATTGCACCAGGCATAAAATAATCCCATCTATACTTTACTTCCACATTTTGTCAATTATAATAGTACTAATAACAGGGACAAAACCCCTGCTAAATCAAGATTATACTGCATCTACTATTTCTTCTCCAGCCTTAAAGCTTATAAAATATTCCTTTTTAAAACTGTACAGACTTTGCTGTTGAATTTGTACCTCAATTTCTATTGGTTTCACTTCAGAATTGTTTTATATAAAGAGTAACGTTAAACCATCTACCTCTTAACTATTAGAAAAACTTCAAAAGCATTCTAACACTAACTCTCTTTTGTTAAACAAAAAGAATCACATTGCTTTTACAGTTTACTGTGGGGAATCTTTCCTCTTCAGAGACAAACAGAGTATGTCTGGTAAGAACATAGATGGGGGAAAAATACCATCCCTAGTGCTTCAGCATTCATCAAGATGTGTCAAGTTTAAATGAATCACAAAAAAATTAAAAAATATTTAAAAAAAAAAGAATGAAAGAAAGAAAGAAAGAAAGCTTCTTCCCTTATGGGGAATCAATTTTGAAGAACAACAGTCAAATGAGCATTTTGCAGAATATGACACAGTGCTTGGAATGTACAAATAAGAGAGTGCTTTCCTTGAACATCAATTACAACAATGCACAAGTTACTTTGTCCAGAAAAGAAATAACATTTATTAGCCATGTTCTGTTGCCTTATACAGTATCTTAGCGACCTAATGGTATTACTTTAGCAACATTGCTGTTAGAGTAGAGATGGGCCCAAATTGAATTCAGATACCCTTGAGCCTCACTTAGCTGGGAAATGGGCTAGGAGACAGTTGTTAGACCGGGTCAAAGAGGAAAAAGGTAGAAGAGAGCTCAGAACTGCTTGAGGGAAGAAAAGTGAAAATGAAATGGATTACATTGTAATCAGAAAAGAGCAAACAAAAAAGATTATTTAAAAAGACAATGCACAAAAGACTTTTAGAAAGGTACAAGAAGTAAGAGTAAGCAACAATAAACTATACAACTATGTTGCATCCCAGCCTCCTCATTTCTTTTCTTACATGTATTTAGGGCTTGTGTAGATAAACCACTGATTAATATATTTGATGAACTCTACAGACTATGCAGAGTCTTACTACCTGCATACTGACTTCAGGGCACTACTTGCAGGATGTAACACATACGCATAATCTTTGCAGAAGCACACCTTTCCAAAGCATGTCCTGACAACAAACCCTGCAGGCATGTTAGCTCTGCCTGGCAAGTCCCACGGACGTCCTCCATATTCCAAGGTAATAATTCACCATTTCCAGGAAATCTTAGAAATAATTAATTGGGAGAAATATTTTTTCCTTCTCCTTTCCTTTAACAAATTAACCAGGGTAAGTCTTCTGACTGTATTGTCAGTAAAATACTATTTAAAGAAAAATAAAGAAGTCTCTTTTGATGTTTCAATCAAAGTGAGAAAAATACTCCTTAGAGTCACTGATTTTGATTCTTTTTTTTTTTTCTGTCAGGCTTAAGAATGGGTCTGCTTGTCCTCAGTGGAGGATTTCTGCTCAGTAATTTCTGCATTACTTTGGTTGATGAAATCAGAATAGCCAAGTTGGTGAAAAAAAAAGAGGTTACAATAATTCAAGTTATAAACAAGCCAGCATCCTCAGAAGCAACCCACTATGTTGGCCCATTTTACTAAACAGAGGGGTTCTCAAATAGAAAGCCTTTTTCATGTGATATTAATGTGAACGGTAGTATTGTAGAAGAATACTCAGACAAGAAAGACAGGCAACCGTGAGAGTATTACGAACACATGGTTGGAAGAGGGTTTCATCTTCCATTGTCCTGGACAAAGCTATCTTATGGTTAAAATGCTGTAAGATATAACTGTAGACCATGAAACACAGGAAAATAATTGAGCCTCACAAAATTAAGCATCAGTTGTTTTATAAAAACTCTGTTTGACTAACATGTATTTTCATCCTAAGATTACAACTGTAGTAGTTCACCAGTAGTAATGTATGTGTTTAGCAGATGAAATACAATCTATTTATCTAACAATAGTAGTAATTCATAAGATGAGAAACAAAACCCAAAATGCAATTTAGCTGATATATTTAGTCAATACTTTTATCTCTGAAAAGAGTCCTAGAGCTTTATTGTTCACCAGTAATCAGAATCTTGACTTCATCTGCACCTTCAGAGAATAATATCTCCATCAGCTGTCCTTCTGGCATTACTAATTAAAGAATAATCTACTGATTTACCAACATGAGCTGGAATATAAAAGAATTCACACAAAACTGCTTTGGAATGAAAAGCCCTGCAATTCTAAAATCCCAATTCACTAAGCCGTGATAACTTTAGTGCCATTTGGTGGAAAACACAATATAGATATCTGTAAACACATTTAATATGCAAATGATAATATAATTATGTTTTAACATCTTTCCTTAAATTTTAGGTCACGTAATATAAACACAATCCAAAACTTTGAGACAATAAGAATTTTTTATGTAATAAGGGCACTGTATGATCTCTGTCCAGAGATTAAAGACTCAGTAACGATGCTCAATTACACAAAAGCAAACACACATTTCTGTTTTCAAAAGTCAGAATCGTAGCTATACAGCCACAATTCTTACATAGAGACTGGAATTTTTCTGGAATTGTGACAGCACAATATGAGTAGCAAGTTTTCCATCTTCCTTTACTAATCAAACAAGGAATAAAGAAATTAAAAAGCAATTGAAGCAATTTTATTTTTATTAAAACGGAATGGATGTTGCGGCTGAAGTTCTGTAGAAAATGCCAGACAGTTATAAACAGCTATTTTCTCTAACAGAAAAAGACATAATGATACCCAGTGGTTAGAAGCTGAAACTAGACAAATACACACAAGAAATAAGGAACATTCTGTTAATGAAGATAATTAGCAACTAAAATAACTTATTCAGCAACTGGGAGAATTTCTTCACAATTTATGGTTGTTCGGTAAAGAAAGCATTGGTGGTTTCTTGTAAGCTTTGTAGGCTTTGCAGGCTTTGCACTTATCTGTAATTCTAATGATCTTTATCTGTACGGGTTCCTCTCTGAAATCCTTTTTAACACCAGTAATGTGAACTGGAAACAAAAAGTCTTACTCGCGTCCTTTACAATGACACTAATGTTACCTTCACTTAATATATTCAAGATTATTTTTATAAACACCTTGTAGCAATGCCTCACAGTCACAGCTGATCAGGCAATATAGTAAACCATTTCTCATGCTTTGTGTTTTGCAATTAATGGTTTCCATTTTATGACAGTCTTATGTTATTAACCACTAAATATTACAGTTCACACTGCTATACTTTACTTCAATCATATCGCTTAAGTTCCCTGTGGTCCTCTATCTTTACCTAGTCTGATCCTTGTCGTTAATGGCCATGCTCCCATCTTCATATTATTGTTGACATTTCATTGGTGCTATCCAATTACAACAAAACTACTAATGCAAATACTAAGACAGACCCGAAGCAGATGAAAGCTGTGTTCCACTGAAGAAACCACTGAATTGTTGCTCTGAAATTCTTCCTAACCCAAGTAAAAGGAAACCTAAAATACCCCCAAAAAAGCAAGAGAAAACAGGAAAGGCACAATACTTCTATTCACAGATAAAGACCTGGGACATGAATGACACGTGTTGCTTGAGTGGTTGCTTGTGGTTGAAATTGTTTATTGAACAACAGAGTTCTGTATTATTGTGGACTGACAAAGCACTTTTCCAAAGTGTCCCTTCATAAGAAAGGGCACCCACGTGCAGGGGAATGGACAGACAAAGAACAATCAATCACACTGAAAAGTCTCCACAGAAATGAGGTAAGAAAATAAAGCAAGTGGTCTACCGAGATGTAGACAATAAAGACTGGGATTCCAAAATTGTCTCTTTAGAGCTTGGCTAAGGCTATCCGGTGCACTAGATATAACACTAAGAATCTCTCATCCTTGAGCCACGCACATACGTTAGGGTTTGCAGGATCAGGATCACTGTGTAAAATTCTTGCAATTTCAGAATATCACTGCAATGTGGGAGCTGAATTTAAAAACTTAACACTATTTGGCAGTGACAAACATGATGAACTTAAAAGCAACAAAATACAATAAGAAAATGAAAAACATATATTAAAATGATTTTTTGTAAGATAATACATTTAGAGAAGTAAATGTTCAGAACAATAAAAGAAAGAAGATATGTTCCTTTAATAAAAGCAGAATGTGATACTATATTTTAATTGAGTAAATTGAAATGCAGTATGCAATTTGGTATTATTGAATCTTCTAGATAAATTTCTTTTAAAAATTTTTAAATTAATATGTTATTTCTTAAATGGTTACTTACGTAACATTGGGCTGAAATGCAAGCTTCACAAATCAGTTCATTTCATATTTAAAATTGCTTTAGTTCTCATTACAACAATGTTACAGGATTCTACAATGCCATCCTAAAGCCTGCCCACTCTTTTTAAACTTTCTAAAAGAAAAATTGGAAAAAATTGGAAAAAGTTCACACATGAAGGCACTATTACTTAAAATTCTGCAAAAACAAAACCAGCTTGCACTCCACAAAACTTAGTACATGGATATATTCACAGGCATGGAGTTCAGGTCTATTTTTTGCAGACAGTGCTCTGCAAAGACAATCCTACACAGGCATACACGCTTCCTAGCAGTTTGATTATTTACCTGGAGTAGACTTACTCATTTTTAAATTAATCAAGGTACAAATCTCTACAGAATCAAAGACAGGATAGTATCACTGTCTGGGAATACATTTTTGCAGATGTAAAAAACTCCTCAATTTTGGAGAAAAATTTACTCTGTAATGCCACATATACCTTGGTAATTTGCATCATGAAACACAAGAGCTGTCGAAGTAAATATTTTTAACATAACATAAAGGGTAATGGCTTTAAGCTAAATGAAGGTAGGTTTAGACTAGATATCAGGAAGAAATTTTTTACAATAAGGGCAGTGAAACAGTGGAACAGATTGCCAAGAGAGGTGGTAGATGCCCTGGAAACATTGAAGGTCAGGTTGGATGGGGCTCTAGGCAACCTGATGTAGTTGAAGATGTCCCTGCTCATTGGAGGGGAGGCTGGATTAGATGACATTTAAAGGTCCCTTCCAACCCAAACCATTCTATGATTCTTCATGCCGTCTATATCTTTGCCTGGCCACGTACCTCACTGACCCGGACCCTGACTCGTGGTCTTGACTTTTCAGCTTGGCATTGGCTTATCACCATGGACTTGTATGCTAATTTGGACACTTGGCTGAACCTGCTGCCATCCCCAGGACTGCCTTGCTCCCCTCATCCATGAGACCTCTGCTCCTGCCTCCTCTGTCATTCTCAGTTCTCCGCTCCCTAGTCCATAGGGAGCAGTCCATTCTCGTTGTTCCCTAACAATTACTATTAGAATGCTACGGCTTATTTAGTGCTTTCTTTAGCTTTCTTTTATTATGAAAATCAGATTCTTATCTATAAATTCAGTTATAACATTAGATTTCATTGGTCTAAATTTTCATTGAGTCCTTTGTGCTGAAAATCTACCTATTCAGAAATTACAAGAATCTGCTTCCTGAAGAGATGATAGCCTGCAATAAAATCTATTTGTGTATTCCTGAAAAATTCCTTTCTTCTGAATGCAAATTCTTTAACTCTTACAGGGCCTCTTCCGCTGTATTCATATGGAAAAACTAGATCTGTCATTCACAAACTGAGATGATGCGGGCTAAAATTACGAAAAACGTGAATTTGAGGAAATTTCTGTCATTGACATTGCAAAAGGTATTTATTTCACATTTAAATCATTAAATAAACATTACATTTAAGGAATTATTTAAAATAAAGAAAAACGTAGATTTTGAATCTTCTCAATACAATTCGTTATTGCAGAACTTCGATTTTTCACCACTGAAGCTATAGCTAAAATAATTAACTTATTTTCCTTTGCACACAGAATTGCACAATATCTGACCTCTACCACTAGCTTAAAATAAAATAAAATAAAATAAAATAAAATAAAAATAAAAAAGCTTTAAGATAAAAACTCCTGGCAAAATAATTAATATATCAATTTCACTGTACACTATCATTAACAAACTGAAACTCAGTTTCAGTCTTAGAGGAAAAAGGATGGATGGTACCAGAAATACATAACATTTCAGCGTGATATAAAATACTAAAGGTTACTATCAAGTGTAGTGCTACTGTTGCACAAACTGGAGTTTTCTCTCTTGTTTTGATTCTAATTTGTTACAGGTATGTTTGGCTTTGATGAGAGCCTGTAATTTCCATTGGCTCTGAAGGGAATGAAAAAAAAAATCACTTAATATGTCTTTTGCACCTTCGGTTATTACTATTCTAAGAAATATTAAAGGCCATGTAAATAATAGCTACGTTTATATATTTTTTTTTTCTTTATTGTGGGATAATTACTAAAATTGGCCGAAAATGTAAAAGTATAGCATTGTTCATAGCTTAAGGAAAAGCATGAAATTAAGAAGCTTCTGTGGTGGAAAACAAGCCTGCACCTGGCATACAGGGAACACACAGAATATCTGCGGTTCCCAGACAGAACTACACGAGGGATGGAACGGAATGTCGATTCCGTGGCCTTGCCTTGTGTCCATAACGGGAAAGAAGACGGCACTGAGACCAGTTAAAGCGGCTTAGTTGGACCCAGAGCCAACATCCTGTCAAATATCGATGAACTGCTGTCCTTTGCGGGAACTTTGCTCATTATAATGTCATTTTAATGCGTTTTAATACCAAAACACATCTCCATTCCAAAGGCTACCCGCCACCAAGGTGTGACCACTCCTCTTGGAGTCTGCGCCCTGAATTTTTCGCAAGCTATACCTTTAATTCGAGGCGAGAGAAATTTACACCAATCACAATAAAGGCATTTATGACTAAAGTCACTCAAACTCCACCTTGGAGGTAAAAAATAGTATAAAAACGGCCTGAGAATGGGGGGATATGAGGCAAGACGCCATCAGGGAGACACCATCGGAACGAGTCAGGGGAGAACTCCATCACAGACTGCCTTTGACTCCTGGGACCAGTCGACGGGCTGAGCCTTTCTTCCCCCCCATAGGGACGCCTTTGGGTAAGACTTAAATTATACCAAGCGCTTCTTCAGGAAACTTACTTAGAAATTTTTCAGAGAATCTTTATCCTACAATGATAGCCAGGCTGTATAGTTTGGGACTTTGTCGCACGTCCTGTATAAGTAACATTACTTTTACTTGCACCTGCTTTGCAGACAGTGTATTGTCCACCAGCAAATCCAAAGAACTTGTGTTTCTGTTGCTTAAATAAACTGCACTCTTTAAGTAGCTCGTCGTTTGGGTTTCTCACTGAACACGACTGCAGACTCAAGGGCGGCCGTGCTAGTTTATGAACAGGACTGGACTGAAGGTGCAGCTTGCTATTACCGTATCCAAATCGTGATAGTTTAATACGGTACATTAAACGCGATTGGACTGATTATGGCGAACTGGGCATCACTCAGAATTTAAGCCCAGCCGCACCTAGCCTCCCACCTCGGCAAGGAGTGTTAGAACACAAGGGGGTTTATTTTCTGCCAAAACTGTTTTGCCCCCCCCAACCTTCATGCAACATTTATTAATGAAACGCAGGCAAAACTTAGCCAACCATCTTGGGCAGGCAATTTTTTTCCTTTAGCACATTTTTGATACACCCTTTCCCAAGCACACCATATAGGCACATTAAACATTATATTATATCCTTGGGCAGCAGTACATATATTCACAAGTTATCTATCTTTTAAAACTGTTTAAATCATCTTTAGGACTAAAAATCTTGAGGTAACACAGCCTTCATGATTGCAGGGTGGGTAAAAATTCCCATTTTCAGACAGTGGTGTCTTACTTTTTTGTGTTTTGTGTCTCATGTCATTAAAAAATACCTTCTAATTGACTAATACAGCACCTAAACAAGCACTGCACTATCTATTTATATTTTCTATTCATGCATCTGCTGCGATATTCACCTTTGACTATTAATATTCTACTTATTAATCCATTACAAGTTGTTAACCACTAAAGGGAAAATGCCAGCGGTCGTTACAACGTTATCATGCTCAACCTTTTATGAGTTACTCAGGTCACCTTTCTGCACAAAAAAAATGATATTAGTGCATTGCATTGCATACAGTGTAAAAAGAAAGAGACTTTCGAGAATTTTAGCAGAAGATTAAGAATAATTGTTAACGCTTAAAATGCATCTGTGCTGTCTCGAAGGATTCATACAGAGAATGTCAACTGAAACTTAATATTATGAGAAAGAAACACATTGCACCAATTTCCCATATTTGATAAAATTCCTGCTGAGTAATAACCTGAAACCTGAAATAACACTTCTGTGGCAACCAACCTTACAGCTCTGTTTCTTCCAATGCTTTACCGCTCAGGGGCTACCCAAGAAAAATAAGAGGTCACAATTTATGCACATTACTTTCTTATTTATCTCTTACGATTTTGAGATTATAATTTATACTAATGTAAGTAAAGAATTAACGTATTGATCAAACTAAACTACATGTCTGGCATAGAAAATTATTTGTACAGTCCTGACCCTGTATTTCAACCTTGAAGTAGAACTCCAGCGCTCTAAGCCAGTTCAAGAAACTGAAAATTTGCATCTGTTATTTTATGTGAGCCAGTAAATGCATACACACAAACTTGAACTAGCAGACTTGTGTGACTATATGGGCACTTCCAAAATAACATCACTCGCTTTCACATACAGTCTTTTTTTGTGTAACATTTATTGGTTTCAGTATTCTGGTAACTTTACTTTTTACAACAATTAGAAGTAATAATCATTATAAGTTTATTCACTACTTTCATTAAAAAACTAAATGTTAAAATAATTTGAAAACAAGAGTATGTGTATGAAGCAAGGAATGAGGACGATAGTCAAAGTACATCAATAAAAACTGATTTAGACACCTGAAATCAGAGAAGTCAGATCCTGAGATTAGCACCAACCATAGAATGAGGATACACTGTGCAAGAAAAGATAAAAGCAAGAGCCATAAGCAGGAAGGAAGGTACATATCTTTAGAGAAGATTCAAAGGCCTGACTTTGTTGTAGGGAAAAAGGAAGCCTGGAAATGGATATGATTGTTCTCCATAAATACATAGGAGAAAGAAACAGTAGGGAGGCGGAATTGCCAGTTAATCTTAAGAATAATGTTGATAAAAGAACAGATGGGTATTAAGTGGTTATAAATACATTTAGTTAAGAAATTAGACAGCCTCTAACTTTCAGAGAACTAACATCTGGAAGAGGCTTGCTGAGGGAATGCTTCATTTTAAGGTTAGCTGTCTAAATCTAGGAATTTGTGGTAACAAAAATACAACTTTCTACAATAGAAATTCTTTTCTTGTCCAGCATTCTATTACTTCTGTATATCAGACGCAGGGACAGGATGGTGGAGGGATGTTCAACTACAGACCGCTAAGTAAGTTCTCATTATGACCTCCTTTCCCTACTTTCTCAAATTTTAACCTTTTAAAATCAAAATCTTCAGTTGCACATCTTTTTGTTCATCACTCTATTTCATAGAATCATAGAACAGTAGAATTGTCCAGGTTGGAAAGGATCATTCAGATCATCTAGTCCAACCATCAACCTAACTCAGACAAAAAAGGTCACTAAACTATATCGCTAAGCACTACGGCCACCCATCTTTTAAATACCTCCAGGGATGGTGACTCAACCACTTCCCTGGGCAGCTCATTCCAATGCTTGATAACCCTTTCTGTGAAGAAATTTTTCCTAATACCCAACCTAAACCTCCCCTGGAGCAACTTGAGGCCATTTCCTCTTGTCTTATCGCCCGGTACTTGGGAAAAGAGACCGACCCCCACTGCTCTACAGCCTCCTCTCAGGCAGTTGTAGAGAGCGAGGTGGTCTCCCTTCAGCCTCCTTTTCTCCAGGCTGAACAACTCCAGCTCCCTCACCCGCTCCTCATAAGACTTATTCTCCAGACCCCTCACCAGTTTCATTGCCCTTCTCTGGACCCTCTCCAGCACCTCAGAGTCTTTCATGGAGTGAGAGGCCCAAAACTGAGCACAGTGCTTGAGGTGGGGCCTCACTAGTACCAAGTACAGGGGGACAATCACGGCCCTAGACCTGCTGGCCACACTATCCCTGATACAGGCCAAGATGCTGTTGTCCCTTTTGGCCACCTGGGCACACTGCTGGCTCATATCCAGACGGCTGTTGACCAACACCCCCAGGTCCTTTCCCACCAGGCAGCTCCCCAGCCACTCTGACCCAGGCCTGTAGCGCTGTATGGGGTTGTTGTGAATTTGATTCAGTTTAGAATGAATTGATACAACATCCTTCTCCCAGTTAACACTTTTTTATTTGGTGTATATCAAAACGGTCTAAAATCACATGTTTTCTTTTGATTCAGTAGTGAGACAATGTTCCTGTATGGAAATGCCAAATTATTCTCCTGTCTAATTTTGCTGTTAGGTAGTGGAATCCCTCATGGAGAAAAAGCAACTGCTTACTGTTCAGTAATGCTACCCAAATCGTGAATATAATGCTGGGCTTCTCTAGGGACAGGAAAAACAATCCCACAAAAAGCAAAATTATAACAAGCAATGTGCTGATTGAACTGCATTTTTTTTTCCATGCAACTAGCAGTCAAAATAGAAAAATAATATTGTCTTGGCTATGTAAATTTAAGGACAAGAGCCATGCTATTTTGGCTCTATAACATGGATTATTGTAAGCAAAATGGTAGCCATCATCAGTGTCTGT
Organism: Rhinoptilus africanus; assembly: GCA_013400135.1. Lineage (NCBI taxonomy): Eukaryota > Metazoa > Chordata > Aves > Charadriiformes > Glareolidae > Rhinoptilus > Rhinoptilus africanus. The sequence goes on along the minus strand of VXBO01002238.1, from coordinate 353,442 downwards.
TTTTAAAGAAGTATATTGTACAATACGGACAGAAGACACCTTTGCGTATCACGTTGCTTACAGCTGTTACACTACACCATAAATGCATGTAGGAATAACACCCTGGCACCTAGAGTCAAAATCATCTCTCATTTTCTGTGTTGAGAATTTCTTTCCAAAGAAGGTAGTTACTAAAAAGCTGTCAGAAATGTGTTTTCTACCCTGATGTTCTGCAAATTGAATATTAGAAGTGATGCTCAGCCTTTCAGAAAGAAACCATTATCTAGCCATTAACTTTTCTTTCACCCTTCCTCTGTTCTTAAAAACCAAAGTGTAAATGAAACTGGTTTAGACACTATATTGCATACAACTAACTAAATGCTTATGCCCACACAAATGAGTAAATAGGAAGGTGAAACATAATTATGTTCATTTACAGTTTTATTTCTGACATCAAGCACTGAGTCTGCTCATTCACTCTTTTATGGGCAAACACCAATTTTTAATTAATTCACTCAATTAGGGAGTACAGGAGGAGGAACCCAAGTCACTGTTGAACACATTCATAGCAATTATATTTTAAAACAACAGAAAGATAGTGAATATGTATCTTATTTAAGTAAAATAGGAATCTCATTAACTTGGAAAAATATTCCTCATCTTCAGAGAGAGGCAAAAACAACAGCTACTTTAAAAAAGGAAAAACTGAACATTGCAAGTAGCACAGGAAACGTAATATAAATAGGGATAATGTCAATTAGGTGGGATTATTAACACACCAGCAACAGTGGCTGTAGAGAAAAGACATTGCTGAACAATTCTGTTTGTTTGTTTCAGTATAAAAGTCAGATTTGATTACTTTTCCAATACATTTTTTTGGCTCTCCACTACTGTTTCTGTAAATGCACGCATGTGTGTGCATGATCCTCAATATTACGATATTTTGAAGAACTTTGTCTTTTCGTGTGTGAAGTACAACCTATCCAGAATGTCAAGCATTAATCTCCAGAAAAATGCACATACGCTGAGCATGCAAAAATGGGAAAACACACTGCTCAAACTGCAGGACTTGCTATGTTTACAAAAGCAAGCTTTTATACACACTCCTCTGAATCTGAGTGGGCAGCCCTGGGAACCTGACCAACATGTTTCTAAGCTTTTAAATGCATTTGTAGTATAGGCAATGATGGTACATTTATTTAATAGGTTCGTATATTTAAATAATTGACAATTTCAGGAATAATCATACTTATTTTTCACTTGCACTAAACACTACAAATATATCTAAAACATTTTTCCATGGGCTCGACTGAGTGTCAAATCCATGCAATCATTGTGTGATGAGAAAACTTACCTCTTACCCAGAATTTTATTATAAATATTCAGTGCTTTTTAATCTCAATGAAAATTTGCATGAAATTGAGACTCTTTTCATCATTTGACATATATCCATTCAATCAGAAAAAGATGTTTGCAGAGAGTGAACAATGTATGTGCCTGTAAGTCTTGCAAATCGTAAGTAAGATAAAGGGTGTAAAAATATTTGAGATAGTTTTTTAATTAAAAAATAAACTCGTCAAGGTGGAATCCTTCCTATATTTCTGCATTTTCTCTGTGACTACACTTTTTTTTTTCTACAATAAAGCATAATTTTACATGAATCTCCTTCTGCTTAGTTTACATGTTCAAAACATGCATAAAAATATAATAAAACGGGGAAATGCAGTTCATTTACAGTTCAGTGCTGGGGGATCCATCATCCACCCTGCTCAAGATGTAAGCACTAACAGGAGGCCATTAGTGTTTATGGTGCACAACGTTTTTTCCTTTCTAATGCCAGGGACACAAGCTACAGTGGCTTCACAGGTGAGAGTACTATTGTGAAAAAGACACTGGCTTTAACCGCATGGCTTACCAACACCTCATTGCCTAAAATAGTTAACATGAAGCTATAGTTGAAATTGAAGGCCAATAACAATATTTTTTGTTAACGACACAAATTTTCTTGTTTAGAAAAACAGGGTGCAGTGGGCTGCTTCTCCTTACACCAGCAAAGAATCAGGGAGGCTACAACACAGACGTCAGTTTGTGTGGACAGTACAAGATAGTATAGAATAAAGAACTAAAGGCAGTGATTTTCACCCACTTTGAAATTTTAAATATAAAATAAAATATACACAAAGATGTTTAAAAAACATGAAAGGACTGTGTGCTTATTCTATAAGGCTCTAATACATAATCCCTTATTTTTTTAATAGCCAAAACAGAATCAAGAAAGTAGTTCCTAACTTTCTGCAAATAAGATGCCAGCAGGGAGGGAAATATCCATGAGAAACATTAATAATAATCCAAAATTTCCTTCAAGTAAAAAAGTCATTTCTGGAAAACTTTTGATAACTACATTTTCAAAACTAAAGACTAAATTCAATCACTTTTGTGGTAATATTTTTAAGGATTATACAAATCTCCTTCAAAAGAAACAGCATACTTCTTTGAGAACACGAGATACAGCTGTAACCATCTTCTAACTTCATATGTTTTTACCTTTTTAGAAGGAAGATTTTGTTTTAATTGCAAAACTTAGGATTCTTATTTTTTACTGTAAAAAAATGTACACAAATGAGGGTGACCACAGCGTGTGGTTTTTGATTATTCTCTTTGCTCCAAATTTTATTCATATTTTTTCCAAGTGAACTGCTCAACAGTGGTAATAAAATTTAAAAATAAAGTAAAAGTCAACCTAATACAACAACGAATCCCAAATAAATGTCTAGCTTATCCCCAATGTATTTGAAATGATGCAATAAAACATGCAGGATATTTCAAGTGCTCCTGATCAGGTAACAGAAGATCATGATACGTAATGCCCAGGTTGTCTTGGCAGAATTTTATGATTTCAACAAAGATGAACCTTGTTTATGTTGAAGACTACAGTGGCTTACATAAAAGAAAAACTATAGAACAATTGAAAAAAATAAAATACCTTATGTGGAAATTCTTAACTGAATTTATGCCTGGTATCAATCATCAGGTCTGTATTAAATTATATACATAAAATTCAGATTTTTAAATAAGATTGTGAGCACAAGGTCTTATAATGGTTTAACTAAAATACCTTTTAAAGCCAGCTAAAGTTAAACAAGTAAAAAGTTAGAGTTGGGCTGTATCTTAGTATTCTTGCAGTTGAGCACACTGAAAGCAAAAATCATGTAAGCTTGCCTTTCTACGTTACCATTGCGTTTCAGCCTTGATCAATGAGATCCCTGCTTTAATGGTTTTAATTTCCATTTTGAAAAGGCAAAATGCTGTATGTTATGTGAGGTCTGACTAAATAGGTACTCAGAAGAGAATGCCAGATATATTTTCATTTTTGAACTAACATTATCAACAGCTGCATGTTATACTCAAATAAAATGTTAAATTAATGTAGTTTATTTACACATGTTGATATGTGTGTATACCAATGCACACGGTGTAGCTTTGGATAATCAAAATACCCCTCAAGAGATTTATGAATAAAAGCTTTATTTAGGAGAGCAGTATAATTTATCCTCTAAACAACTTCACATAGTTAGAGGGAATAAAGTGAAAAACAAAGAAACAGAAATGATAAAATGTCTTTTGCTGTGATACTTCACTAGAAATGAAGATTATAAAGGCCAAGAAATTCCCAGTCAGGACAAAAGGCTTTGTAAATCTTTTAAATCTTTTGTTGTGCTTGTGATTACAGGTTGAAATGATTGATTTTCCTCTATGACGGTATCTTAAATTGTGTGTCACACAGTCAAAATTTAAAGCTTGATAGGTCCACAGTACAATTTTAAAATCATTCAAAGAAGCTCAAAATTTAATTAAGAAAAACATTAGAGCAATTAAGACTGAATGGTAGTATAAAATATTAAGGTAAAACATGTATTAGTGTGACATTTGCATTTTTATGAAGTATGAATCACAAAGAAATAAAAACTGCTGCTAAATTTCAGTTAAGTCCCTTTTAAAAATCTTGTTTCCATGGCAATGCTGAGAGTAAGTTTTCAGAGGATGTAAGATATGGATTTTTTATTTAAAAAAAAAAAGGCAACAAAAAAAAACCCCAACAAACCAGTTTAAATGAGAAATAGCAACATCACGGCCTCTTTTCAATTTTCTAATATGCCTGAGAGGCACGGAAAATAAGTCACCAAGACATCAATGCCAGGATGAATGCAGGAGGACAGACCCCTATTTATTGTACTGTTTTGCAGTATGCTTCTAAACAAGCACATTCACCAGCATAATTCTGCTGCAAACACACTAATTGTTAAACAGACAACAGTATTTTTGCAACCTGAAGGCCTAGTAGCGCCCATTCAATCAGGAAAGCATAATAACAACAACACTCATTATCGAGATGAGCTGAAATTCCACTACAAAGGCTACCTATGACAAAAGTAACCAAGTGATTCTTCTTTTACATTCCAGATCTAAGAAAAGTTGTTCAAGTCTCTAATGAGTAATCAGGGATTGAGGTTTCTAGGCTACAAAAATCCTGTTGTGGCAAAAAAGGCAGAAACCTAACACCTAAATCAATACTGTATTACTCTCTCCACAGGCAAGAGCTGCTGGGTCAGGAAAATCATGAAAAATTCATAGTAAAGGTGGTCAAGTCATCCATAAGATAGAGAAAATAATGCTATATCTAAAGATCCCTTGAGCAATCAAAGACATTTTATAGATTTCACCATGGATAAGTGCTGGTTTGTTTCATCTATGTACCTTAATACTGTTCCTCTCTTATTTCTAACAGTAAATGAGGATGTTTTGGTCTGTATTTACTGTCTGTCTTATTTACTTTATTAATTTCTCAGTCTTCATGCTCCACTGTTGCAATAGCCACCCACGGGAGAATTCTGAGTCACTCCTTCTAGCAGAGAAAGTGGGTAACACATCTTGGAGGAGTCCTCCATATAAACCCCTCAGCAGGGGCAAGCATAATTCTAGCTAACAGAAAAAGTTAAAAAACGTCCTTCTCCTTCCTGGGCCATCACTTCTTCAAAGGGGTACAAGCAACAGGCCTTCACCTTTTATAAAGTCTAAACTCTCAAGCATAAAAAAGAAAGATACAGTTTTATTTCATATAAGGGTAACAGAAGAAAAGTAAGTGTATAAACAACCACAGGAGGAAAAGCCAAAGAAACAAAGACTTTTGCATGATTAATAAGTCAGTTTACACATCCTCATTCTTGCTGAGCATCAAAATCATATCTAACAAAGTAACAGTAAAAAAGGTAAATGGCAAAGAACATCCCCCTGCGCAGAATATATTAAAGTAAATTATAAAAAGGAACTCTAACAACAGCAAGAAATGATAGAATTCTAAATGCCAGATAAAATGGCATGTTGCTTTCTACAGATTCATAAACACTTCTGAAAATCCTGCAAAAGTGTGTTCCTCCACGATGTCCAGAAATCCAAAGCTTTCCAGTAGAATGAGCTGCACAGTTATTCCACACCTGTATAAGACTTAAACATTCTATGATTCAAGACACAAGACACAAGGAAAATGGATATAGTTGTGATTAAATCTGTTATGCCGAAATAAGGTAAACAATGTTCGAAAGAACCTGCATCTTTCTGCCACTGAGGTAGGACAGTCAAATTAAGCATGAAAACCACTAGTCCCTTTTGTCAATTGTCTCTGTGACACAGTACTATCTCCTGTTCAATATTAGCAGAAATTAATTTGGATAAGAAAAAATTAATTTGGATATTAGTAGAAAACTTAGGCAAAACATGTTACCTAGCTAAAGATCTATAGAGCATGAGATACAATGAATCAGAAATGCTTACAATTAGTTCAATCTCTTTACTACCATAGCACCCAAACATATCCATTAGACACAGTATGCCAAGATTCTAAGTGATTTAGAAATCTGGTTCCTTTTTCTAAAGTGGGATGGTCTCTCAGCACTAACTTCATATTCCAAGTGCTGAATAACTTCCAAAAATGAAAATATTTTCTAGATTTTTTATATTATTGCTCCGGTAATGAAAGTGGCTATGCAAAATTGTCATCTTCTTAATCTCAGATCAGTACCTTTTGTATAGTTAATGATATTCTTACTTTTGAAAAAAATCAGAAACTACTATTTCTTGCTTTCTCTACAGAGAGGACACTGTAGGCATCCACCTTTAGGGATTACCAATAGAATTTCCCTCTAAATTTCACATTCCTACTTGTGACGCATGAGTCTACCTTGACTTCTCTGTCTCCAAGTTAGACCACACTGGCTGTTAGAATAAGTGAAAGTAACTTATTAGAGATGTCACACTCAGTGTATTGTACTTTACCATCCTAACAGGATGCCGGATTCTCCTGTTTCTGATTTTTATGATAGATGTAGCGTGTTTTCTTTACATGTACTCTGTAAAAACTGTCTAGTAGTTGTTACCACATTCAGTTAAACCATAAACATTGTGAATGAGTGACCATCTTTGTCTTCCTTTCCTGTGTTGCAATTGAGCCTTGGTTCTTGACATTGTCACTATTCTATTCACTAATATCACTATTCTATACACTTATATTGTCACTATTACACTATTGTAATTCACACTATTCTAGTGATGCGTGCGAATTTTCACAGGATAGATCAGTTGTCCCCTCAGTCCATATTAGGATTCAGCTGGTTTTGTGTTTCATCTAAAATGACTTTCAAATGTGAAGGCAGTAAAATGCAAGACTCCCAGTATAAAAACAAAGTATATGAAGGAGGAAGGTTTTCCATATACAGCAAATAATAAATATTATCTTTTTTGTTAGAAAAGCATTTTAAGTATTTGACACATATCCAAAACACGACTTGTAGAACTGAGCTGTGAACATCAGTTATAAGGGAGCCATCAGTGCGTGCCTTTATTCTTCAGTATTTCTGTCACTTGTGCTTCACGTTACTTGTGTTAAGGCATCTATCGTATTTACATTTTCTGAAATAAAAAGTAATTACTGATAGAGTCACAGAATCACAGAATCACAGAATCACAGAATCACAGAATCACAGAATCACAGAATCACAGAATCACAGAATCACAGAATCACAGAATCACAGAATCACAGAATCACAGAATCACAGAATCACAGAATTGATCACAGAAGCTCTTCTCCTGGGAGGATCTTGCATAAATCCTGCATTTATGGGTGGTGACTCCCCTTTTTCTTCTCAGAATGGACACAGGAACATGACCCCAGAGAGCTGGGATCTAAACAGGAATAAAAAGAATCTGTCTCTCCTACTTTCTTTACTGCAGACAATTAAAAAAAAAAAAAAAAAAAAAGCAGCAGTGTCAAAGATACTTTGAAATGCCTCATATTGGGCAGATATTTGCAGCATATACTAGAATTATGCCACTGTCATATATTGTTCCATTATCACTGCAAGAAACTCTGAAGTTTTATGCAATCTTATTTGAAAGTTCATGAGAGTACCATAGAATCATAGAAAATAGAATGGTTTGGGTTGGAAGGGACCTTAAAGATCATCTAGTTCCAACCCCCCTGCCCTGGGCAGGGACACCTCCCAGTGGACCAGGTTGCTCAAAGCCCCGTCCAACCCAACACTGAACACCTCCAGGGACAGGGCATTCACAACTACCCTAGGCAACCTCTTCCAGTGCCTCACCACCCCCATAGTGAAAAATTTCTTCCTGATATCTATTCTAAATCTACCCTCTTCCAGTATGAAGCCATTACCCCTTGTCCTATCACTACATGCCCTTTTAAAAAGTCCCTCTCCAGCTTTTTTGTAGGCCCCCTTCAGATACTGGAAGGCTGATATAAGGTCTCCCTGGAGCCTTCTCTTCTCCAGGCTGAACAACCACAACTCTCTCAGCCTGTCCTCACAGCAGAGGTGCTCCAGCCCTCTCTGATGATCTTCGTGGACCTCCGCTGGACCCGCTCCAACAACTCCACGTCCTTCTTGGGCTGAGGACTCCAGACCTGGATGCAGTTCTCCAGGAGGGGTCTCACCAGAGTGGACTAGAGGGGCAGAATCACCTCCCTCAACCTGCCGGCCGTGCTTCTTTTGATGCAGAATGTATAGAGATTGAGGCAAGGGAATATAACGGTCAATTATCTAAGGTGGTAATAGTACTGAAATCTCACTAAAGTCAACAGAAACTTGGGTTATTTTGCACTTCTCAGAAAATGTTTGAAAAAAGTGAGTACATAACAGGGACCTTGTGAAATCACTTGTGGCACCTGTATTCCCCTAGCAGAGTACGTATCAGTGCGGAAAGCAGAGAAGGTTATTATGAAGTAGAAGAGTGAAACCTGCTGCAAGGAAAACTGAATTATTATTGGCATCATGTAGTATGATCAGGCAGTATTATTTGGGATATGCACCATGTCATAGAAGATAATGCATGTTCATGTCTTTCACCAGTGTATTGCTGGATGAAAAATAGCCATCAAACAGATTTACCAATGATTACGTTTGAACAATAGATTAGAATATTTAAGGTGGTTTTGGACATTACATTGAATATTCAATGTATTAAGGTTTTCTTAAAACCATTTCCTAAATTTAACACACTGTGTTACAGTAAGTTCACAAAACAGCACAGTTTTCTAAAGCTTGACACAAGGCATCATGACTGACAATATTTCTGGGTTTTCCAGTATTTCGCTCCATATGGATTAATCTTTTCACCTAAGTGAATATAGAAAAATGTTACCTTGGACAGATGGGAATACTAGAAAACCTGATACTTCAGGGAGAGGCATGTGCAGGGCTGAAGCATCCATTTTTCACAGCGTTCTGCCCGGCTATCAGCTGAACCCTGATCTGATACCAGAGTATGGAAGCTTGTGGCCAGGGAACTTCGTTGTGCCTGGTCTGACTACCTCATCTAGAAGCTTCTATTTACATTGCTTAGATCACAAGTTCTCTGGCTCACATATTTTCAAGAGTAGCATAAGAGCTTGCCATTTGTCTTATTTTAACCTATGGGTATTTATTATTTATGAGGACTAACACAGTTATTTGTGTCATAGACAGTTTTTTGTTTGTTTTTTCTTACACACATTTCTCCCCACAGAAGTTCTCTGAAATACTTTGTTCTGAGCCAGTCTTGCAATAGTATGCAGATCCAAAAATATAACAGTTTCATTAGAAAAGAATGTATGATTGGGAAAAGGAATACATAAATTTAAATAAACAAAATCAGTGTGACTTACACAAAGATAAGAATAGACCCTAGGAGAATGTTTAAAACTTTGCATTTTTTCTTGTTAATTATACACATCATCTTCAAAACCAGGCAAAAATGCAGAGCATTTTTCATTCGTTTTCGACATATATAATAAAATAAAATAATCTTTGGGTTTAGTAGAATACATTTTACAACTGATAAGCATTACATTACATTGGAAAGTAAAATGGCTGTATCATTGACTGTGCTCCTATCGTTTAATATAATATCTGTAACAGCCTGCATGGTCTCACAATATTCTAACTTTACATTACTACAAAACACAATTTTATAAATTGTAAAGGTCTGTACAAACAAGAACGTATTTTAATACAGAAAACTTGACACTATCACTGCACTTTTCTTCAAAAATATTCATTCCTTTCTTTGACATTTTTTTGGCTTACACACCAGGGTGCCAAACATTTGTGACAGCTTACAATAGAAAAACAATATTGCTTTTAGTTAACAATGTTAGCTATGAATATATATTGACAGCATTTTCACTGCAGATTTGCTGCCAACATAATACAAAGCAAATAGCATTCAATATGTTGGAACACTCAGGGGAATTAAAGAGCTTCAAAAACAAATTTATGGCATTAGGTGCTGAATGCTAAATCTAATGAAAATGCAAATTCAGAAGTATCTCCCGCACATACTTCATGCAAAGGAATACAGTTTGGCAAAGTGATAAAATTAAGATTGTTTAAGTCAGGAGAAAATTATGTTAAAATGCCTCGGCTTGTTTGGCTTTTTATAAAGCCAGTTTTACCACAAAGATTCATATTTTTCCCAAAGTCTTTCTGCTTTGTTTCCTTGAGGTATATCAGAGAGAGATCATAAAAAAATCAGAATTCCAAATGCTCCCAAATGTTTTGAGAAAATACAAATACGTAGGTGTATAATTTTAATATTTGTAACTTTACGAGTAACCGTATACAACCAAAAGCATCACTGTTCCCTTGAAAGAACAGAAGCTGAGCTTTGCTTCCAAACCTGTATATGTATTATCTACGGAACAAGCAAAGCAGTGGATAGAAATTATGATTTAATACTTATTAAAATGCAGTAATGTACAGCAATGTTGTAGTGCCGTCTCCTATACATTAAAACATATTTGTTAAACCACACAATTATTGCCAGTACATTATAAGTGACATGACATTAACAGTTTTAAAACCATTTACAAAACAAATTAATGTAGGTAAACAGTACCACACTGCCAAGAAACCAAAAATTGTTCAGATTTTGAGGCTGTTGAATGTAATTTATTATGAATTCTTAGATGATCTTGATACTTATTATCACTCATCTATATCAAGTAGTAAAATATTATGTAAGTTTTAAAATAACTTCTTTAATTTCTCCTCATATGTTAAAAATACATCTGACCTACAAAGATCAGCATGTCTTTACAGTATATTATAGCTATTTTCTTATTTTATGCTATGGGATATTGCTTTTACCTGGTTTTGTCACATATTTTTAGATCTTACTTTCACATAAGAATGACTGTATTTTATTTATTGCATTTCTTATATAAAACTCTATGGGTTACTTGCAAACTAAACAGACAGATGACACAAGTGACCGTGACTAGCAGAACTGAGAGGCAAAAAATAGTATTAATCATAATCTTTGCATGAGTTTTCTTTGTTTTAATTCAAATGGATTTAACTAAAACTTCTGATGACTATTTGGGGAAAAAGCCTGTTCTGTGAGATACTCATGTTTTGCAAAGTTATTTCAAATTAATCAAGAACATCTCTTATTCTCTAATTTCCTAGTAGATGCTCAAAAACCAAAAGTGACTAAGAGTTAAGAATCTTGATATTTCCTTAGCTAGCTATAAAATTATACAGTTCGTGAAAACAAACTTTTCATAGGTTACCCTCCAATCTGAGTGAATTGTTGAAATATATTTTGTATCTTCTAAATAACAAAGAAGGAGAAAAAACAGGAAAAGTATCTTATTTGTAGAACAATATTTGTATTTAACGTGTAAAATTACTATGATCCATAATTATCAAACTATAAGAATCAACAATTTATGAATTTCAGGTTTATTAGAAAGACGAATGGAACATATTTTAGGATTAAACTTGGCCACCACACACACTTTGCCATGAGACTCACACTACTTGCATTATAGAATAGTCTAAGCTGCGGAATTATACAGTACTTCCCACTACGATGAGAGAGCCGCAACTCTACATTTAGATCCACAAAGAAAAATCAGGAAATGCAAAGCTTCCCCTTTTGCTAAACTGTGAATTTCAAAACATACTATCTAGCACATCAAGCACAATGTGGACATGTATACTATAAACATCAAATGAGTTCATTTTTTAAAAGCTGAAAGACTTTTACATTGGTGAAGATGGAGTAAACACAGTTAATTTGTTAAGATCTACTCTGTCTCTTTTCACTAACTGTCAAGGAAATCATATTTTACCTTTTTTTCAGTATGTGCTTGGAAAAGATTTCCTGGTAATATACACTAAATCTCACTGAAGGGTGACAACAGAAATCAATATGCGTCTCTGAAGAATAATCTACCCAAACATTTACATTTAGAATATTCATTTGTATTTATGCATGAGAAATTCCTGGTAAAAAGAAATTCTCTTGCTGCATGCATAGAATCTCTTTTTATAGGCTGATTGTTACAATGAGCAGGCTTTAAATCAAGAAAATAAATATATACTACTCAAATTAGTTTTGTGATAAAACCAGCTAGAATCCATGCAAAATAACAATATACCTAGGTAGGTAGCTGTATTAACCTGTGCTCCAAAGAAATTTGGTCCTTCTGCAGCCATAGGGAAGAGACAACCCACAGGGAACAGTCATTGTCATTTCATCCTGGCTATTCCAAACCCATGGAATTGCCATTCCACATGCCTGCCAGGAAGGATATTCTGTTTAATCTGGCTATTGAGGCGATTCTAAACCTAACACTGGAGGTACTCAGCATCAATGTCAAATTTCAAGGGGCTAGCATGTCCTAGCAGGAATCCCACAACACTCTGCAGCCCTCTGATGTTGGGATTAGTTTTGCCCACAGAGTTCACAGAACATCAGAACACAAACATACAACAAGATGCAATACAAGCAGCATCCTACTTCCCTGCATCGCCCCTGAGTATGACATGGTCTTGCATTAAAGCATGCAAAGGCGTATGAAAACCTGCTAGGAGAATCTGCTCACCGGTGTAATACATCACTTATAAAAATTTTAATAAAAATTTTCAGTGAAATTCATGTGAGTATTCAGAGGGTAATACCAGGAAAATAAACACAACTCCCTTAAAAAAAAAATTATGCTACAAACTAGAAAATTAACGTGAGCATTCTGTAGAGAAACATCATTTCAAGACAAGAAACGTACAATCAGATTTGCTATTCCAATGAAAGTCTGTTACAGTGTGCAAGGTTAAGGATCTGAATTCATGGACTTCAGTGTTCACTAGAGGCTATATGTATGAAACGGGCAAAAAAGTTGATAAAAATAATTCTCCTCAAAGTTCAAAATTATAATAAGTTGTTGTCTAATTTGTTGTTTCTTGGAAAATTATTAGGGAAAAAGGAGACTGATAAACAAAAGCAACAACCCTGCTCAGTCACTGTCTTAGAAAAGACAGATGTTTTGGGGCAGATTATATATATTGCTCGTACCGAGCTACTAAAGGCTTCAGAAAGATTATCCTTTCAATGACAACGTAAACCCTATTAAACAACATACACCAGATTTAGCAGAAACACATGCAGTTGTTTTCAATCTATACTGAATATGTTCCACTGTATATACATCCTTTAGTAAAAACAGTAATAAAAACCTCATTTCTACTTGAAAAACCTTCCAAGTTTCAGCTCCTACCTAACATAATGCATATTTAGACTAGCATGTTATTCAGTAAAAGGTGTCGAAACAAGATGATTTGATGTTGGAATAGTCATCTCAGAACAACCAGAGCAATGTAAGGTAAAATAATTGTCAAGTCAATCTCTAGCTTACACTTTATTGCAGAAATAAATTGAACTCTGCTCTAGCTTTTTGACACGTAATTCTGATACTAATGGGTTCAAATCCATTTCTCTTTGCTCTCCTTCCTAACAGGAAGCTTTATGTAATACTGTGTCAGAAATCTACCAGTTACTGGCTAATGTTTCCCTTAAATAAAAAGTCTCTGCCTGTAATAGTATTAACAGCTGCCATCAGTTTACAGTAATGAGCTACAGTTCATCATGGTAATGCTACTATGAAAATTAGAAGCTTCCATGGTGTTCTCAATTCACAAAAAATTATCAGAGCCATCATGAGGAGTGGTGTAACAGCAGATATCGTCTATCTAAGGTTTACAGGCCAGTTCCTAAACTGGTGTAAGTGTACTCAATCATTATAATTTTACACAGTTTATTATACTGTGTTATGTATGAAAAATACAGCAGTTCTGTTTTGAGAGTCAATATCTAAACCCAGTGTTATTTTCTTTAATTTCTCAAAGCAAAAAATTGCACAGTCATTTTACAGAGTATTCCACAGCCACTTCAATAGAAAGATTAAAATATTTTTTGGTGGAGGAAAACTATATATACTTTGTTAACTATATGTCCTGGAATATCTTGGGTCACCTATACAGTACGGAAGAATTTTACACTTTCAATTAACAGGGGAAAAAAAAATTAAAAATAGCTGCAAATCATGGCTTTTTAATTTCATTTGCTCCCTTAAAAACCTGAAAATGCATATCATACTTGATACCTCCAGAATTCTATAAACTAAGCATGCACTTATAAGCAGTATAGCAATAGAACAAAATATTTCATTGGAATTAGGAAGGGATTTCCTGAGGCTTTTAACATTGTAGGAACTTTGCTCCCTCTTGAAATCAATGGGAGACCTGTTAGCTCATTCTACCATAGCACAGACAAATGCGAATTGCAGATTCTAATTGAAATTAAAAAATAACTTTTTGTACAGAACTAAATTTGATGGGCCATTGTACATCTGTTTTTTTCCTAGAAAATATCCTCATCTTCCTTTCAAAACTACTGGTAAATATAGGGTGTATCCAGGTTTTTTAAAGCTTCTCTAGGAAGAGATGAGAGGAATGTAGAAGAGGAGACCTTTAAAGCCTCTCTAGGAGGAGATGGGAGGAGTACAGAAGAAGAGACTAAATAGACTAAAATTCACTAACTGGGATAAACTGTATGAATAAGGGTAAGTATGAAGTTTATAAAATCTCAAATCAAGTGAGCAGATAAAAATTATTCACTATTTCTCATAACACAAAAATTACATTAAATATTAACCAATATATTTTTAAAAGAAAAAAGTCCTTTTTATACAAACTGCATAATTAAGCTGCAGAGCTCAGTGCTCCAAGATGTACGATGTAAGCGTGATCAGATTAGACGAGGATGATAAAATCCATAGAGTTATGCCTGTTGTAAACAACAATCTGGAGGCAACTCTTACAATGAACCTGGTGACTTCTGACAGCCCATACCTAGTTTAGACTGGTGAGAACTCACAGTTCCGTGGTGTCGCAACAGGCAGTGTGTGAGGAATAACTGCCAGGCTGGCCTGCAGGGCACCAGGCTTTTCCTGAAACTTGTAAGGCACGCATAGGTCAGTTCTGCCTGTACCTTTGACACAGCACCTGAAAGCAACAATTATTTTATAGTTTCCCAGTTATTACTAATTATTTTTTTTTTTAAAGCATCAGCTACTGGACGTTGTCCAGATTAGGATACCAGACTAGAAAGCTTCTTAGTCTGACATGCTGTGCCACCTCCTTATTTTTACAGTAAAGCCAAAGCCAAGACAGTGTTGTAAGTGAGAAGAGGGACTCAATTACAGTGGCTGTTGATGGGAGACTGGGAAGAGCAGGTGAGAATCTGAGATGCAGGGCAGTGACAGCAAGAATGACAGTGGATTGCTTTTTCACCATCTTTTCATTATCAAACTAGTCCCCTTCAGGGTCACAGGGCAGTTCCAGTTCTGTGTTCTGGAGCATCTGGCCATCTCCTGGAATAAACAGTATTGACACTATATGCTTCGAAGAAGATATTTCCATCTTTTACTGAGGTATGTCAGTTCAGTCAAGAGGTACTCATGATTCTCTTGGACAACTCAAGAACAATATGGTTCGGATTTGCAAGCCCTGAGCTACGTTTGGATGTAACAGAACACTGGGATTAAAAATGAGTTGCTAGTTGGTAAACACAAGAACAAATCCACGCTACTTAAGAGGGTTGCTCAAAGTTGCAATCTTTTCAACAAAGAACAATATTCCTATATTTTTGTGGCACTTGATAGCCGATGCTGATGTAGGCTATAGGCACTCAAGATCAGTGAAAGATTAAACAGGCTTCACAGCTCCTTTGCTCCATCTAACAGCTTCACAAAAGTAAAGAGGAAGGCTCTAATTGTCTACAATATAGCAAAACATTAACTTTCAGGAATTTGTTTGTCCTCTCAATATTAAATTTCCTATTTTCTATTTGTTGTCTCTGCTTTTTTTTTTTTTTTTTCCCACTTATTGTAAGGTATCAGATATGTAAAGACACTCCATGCACGATGACCCAATGTTGTTTTCATGTTGGGTTCATATGTCAAAATCACAGGCAACATACAACAATAATGAAGGAAATGTGTTACAAGACCTAGCGCTCTGGTTCTGCCACCAACAGTTAACAGCAGAATAGGGGATTACTAGAGCCATGTGCTTAATAGGCTGAACCACAATCATCCAACAGAATACTGGCTTCTTCGCTGCTCTTTCCCAACTAATTCCAAACTAATTACCTCCTATGGAATACCATTACTATTTCTTTCTTAGACTTCCTTGGTGGCAAGAAAAACCACAAGTTTCTACAACTTTCCAGCACTAGCTTCTCCTTTCCTGCCTGTCATTTAAAAAGCAAACGGTTTCCCTACCCCAGTAACAGGAATTAACCTATGTATATTTCAGCTTGTTCTTATCTTCAGGTTTCAACAATTTCTGCATAGTATCTCAACCTCCAAGGCTCAAAAATAGAATATTCAGCATAAGAAAGGAAAGAAAAGAAACTCTAAAAGCAGGAAAGTTGAATACATTTCATCTTCTCTTCAATGTAAGTATGTTTTCCTTTACTTTAGTTCTATGGACTCGATGTATTCTGCATTCTGCCTTCTGATGTAAAGACTTTTCAGTAATAAAAGCAGAATGAAACCAAATTTCCATGGAAGACAATTAACACTGGAACTAAAAAAGGGGGTATTTAATCATAAATAAAAAAGTTCTTAAACTGAAAGAAAAGTAGGCCTGTCACATCACTGACATCAAGATCATCATAGCGCTGATTTTGTTTATGGCACTTATAATGTATTTTTGACAGCTTGAGTGACAGATGCCACCATAATAGGAAATTAAACACACCTGGCCATTAGTTTCCTGGAAGCAAAAGCTAGTGGTAAATCTGAAACATACAGTATGTATGCAATAATTACCAAACACTGACATCTAAAATGTTCTTAGAGACACCTGGAACTGAAAAAGTTTATTAATTTAACACTTTCTTGCCAAGAGAGAATATTTCACCAGGACAGCAGTTGTTTTCCTAACACAGAATATTGTCTATGTTTACAAACCTATCTGTATTCATTACTTTTTAAAGGATGATACATGTCATGACAGCTTTGGATAATTTCATGGAGATGTACACTGTATTGCACTTATGAAAGCTTCACATGCACCCTCAATCTATTCCAAGCACAACTGAATTATTGATCCAAAATAAAATTATATGTACTTGAAAGGATTCCAACTTGGAAGAATCATCATTTATAAATCTAATTTTATACTTGACCAATATAGGCACAAGTTTCCAAAATGGCAAAATTATTTTTCTTCAAAAATGCAGTATGTTCAATTGATTTTTCTTTTTTTAAATGTTGAGGTGAACACACAATCTATTTTAAATGTCATCACTTTGTTTCTTATTTAATTAACATTTCATATGGCTTCCTCAGTAAATAAATAATTATTTCAATCACTATACATATCATCTAACCCTATGCACTTTTGACTTACAATAAAATTGCATCACTTTCCAACACAGAGATCAGTGAAACTACTTTTAAAAAGTTCAAAGGCTCCTTTGAAATAATCCATTATGGTTTTTAATACACATTTCAGACAATCCAAGTCTTTCCCTTACAAAAAGTAATGGATCCATATTTCTACGTGCTACAGTACCATGAGATCTGACAAAATTTGCATCATGAATCTGGCTTCAGCATTCTTTTTTCAATTCTTTTTTCAAGTTGAATAGCATGTGCTATATATATAAAAAAAAAAGTCTACTTACCCTCTAATAACTGCAGTTACTTAAAAGATACTGTCCAAATGCACCCAACTCAGCCTCTTACGTTTTCAAGGCAGACAGATATATATATATATGTGTATGCACATATGAATATATAAAATACACACAGACACTCAAATTAGCTTTAAGGTATTTGGCCAATGCAGTATATGCAGTGCAACATTGCATTGTACAGTAATGCCACCAAACTAAACAAAAACTAACAGTAAGTCCAGATTTTTGCTGCTTCTAGATTCTGAAATATAGATCCCAAAGGATGCAAATACAGAACTCTTATTTTGCCTCAACAGTTGTCATATTTGTTAGTAAACACTAGAGAATTTTCAGTGAAAGCCTTCTCTAATTCAGATTATTTTCCTGATAAAAATGTTTCAAGAGAGTTTTACTTCCTTTTTAATCTTGCTTAGAAAAAGAATGATAACTTAAACACTTCTCCAGTATATGCCTTTCTCCAAGGCAAAATAAAACAGCGAAGGATAGTGAGTGATAAACCCAGCAGCCTTAGATGAATGTCAAAATTTAAACCTTGAGCAAGTTCACCCACAAGAATGGAAATCCACTGTTTGGTAGCTAAGAACAAAGGAAAAACATCACTCACATATGAAATAAGCAAAAACTTGATACTGATCTAACTAAATCAATACTAAAATTACAGTAAGCAGTGTATTAGAAGTTAGAGCAGAGATGCCAAAATGATGTCAAAATGGCAACATAAACTGGAAATATGGGATGAAAAAAAACATTCAACCTTTTATGGCTTTGGGGGAATGGCCAAAGTTCCTTCAAGACACAAATGCAATCTGAGATCTCACTATTGTCTGAAGGACCTCAATTTCAAACACATGAGCTAGCAAAGAACACATACAAAAATGAAATTGAAGAAAGAGGAGCTGAGCACCTTCATTACTGAGAGTTAACAAAGAAATTAAAACTCATTTCTCATTACTCAACCAAATAGATGGACAGCAGCAGGAAGAAAGAGATTGATAATTCTGACTAAATCAGCTTGATACTCAGATTAGACTTTGACACCTGTAGAATAGGACCGGATTAACAGATTTCCTGGAAAACTGTCATTTAATATCTCCACTCCAGTTGCATCTTGATACCAGTGTCTTAAACCACCAAATGACAGTAGAGTGAAGAATGTCTCCTTAAGAAGAAGAAAGTAAAAAGTTCCCCATTTCCAACTTCTGACTGCTTTTGATGCCCACCTTACTTTTACCCCATTTTACTTTGAAGGCAGCTTCTGCAGGAATTAACTGCCAAGATGAGGTCTTAGGCCAGAAAAAGAGGTGGAGTACCTTAAATCACAACTGTTTTGCTTTTCTTCCCCCGCTTCATCTCCAAAATGTCTCAATTGGTATAATAAAAGACATTATCTTTCCTTATACACATATGATTCATATCTTCAAACAGTCACAGCTCTAACATCACCAAGAAGCAGTTATCCACTAAGGATCACTGGGTTGTTTTAGGACAGTAATATGAGGCATGAACAAACTACAAAATCCAATCCCAATAATAAATAGCTCCTGAAAATCTAATCAAAGACAATGGAGGTTTTAAAGCCCTTTTTATTTTACAAATCAGTGTAGGATAAAAAGAGAAAATTTTCACTCATAATAAGGCCCAGCTATGATATTATCTGTCTTACCTTGGCATCCTGTTTAAATTTCTGAAGAAGAGTAGGCTATCCTTCTTCCTGATTCATACACACAGATACAAAAATCCCCCAAAAAAATTTGAATTAAAATTCTAGCCTCAGTCCAACTGAAGTAACAGAATACCTTTGAAGTAAGTAACATTTGGTTCTTTGACTTTAATCTCAATCTGGACTGATTTATTAACTGTAAGTAATGATCAGATCTTAGCTGCCAAATATCCATTCTTCTCCTCTATCCTTCTTGGTATATTTTGTCAGTACCTTTGTGATGAAGAACTCCAAATGTGTTTATCAACACTTATAGAACAAAATTTGGCACTATTAGGAAACCCCTTCTGTTGGAAATTCTTTTTTTAATCTCAGTGAAAATACCATTTCTGAACATGATTCATCAGACAGCAGAGTTGTTCAGGGTACACACACATACAGAATAAATCATGCGGCCTAGATGTGCATTACTTATTGGTATAATATGGTTGCTGTTTGCTAGAGTAATTAAAATCCTCACAGGTATTTTTAATCCTTTCATCGCTCTGTTGTATTCAACTCTTTCCTCAAATTTTCCAGGACAAAGATCTGCTTTTTCTAGTGTGACTGCAGTACCTGGAACAACGAGCATCAACTACTTGAGAAGAATTTCTTGCTATGGCCCCCAAGAGAAATAATCATTCTTTACACCTCTAAAATCCTCCAATATTGGTCTACTAGCATATTTTTGTAATTTATCACATGTGCACACGTTTCTTCTTTTCCCCCAAATCTCAAATGAATCACTGTTGCTACTAACACCTTTAAAGACATTCTAGCTCAAAGCAATCATGCACCTCAAGTGCTGTCTCTTTAAAATACCTGAAATGCAATTTGGAGATGACATTTGTTCATCCAATTTCCGGTTCCCAGAGAAGGAATTTAGCAAAATTGTAGATGGTGTTGTAAGGGCCATGGTTGAAGTTAACAGGAAACAAACCCTGCCCAATAAAGAGCATTATCCAGAAATAGACAGCAGCTTGTGACATGTATATAATTAGAGAAATTGGAGGCTTTCCCCATGAGACCATGTGTTCCACAGCAAATCCTATTTCCTTCATTCTCCCTTTCATGGTTATTGTTAAGTGTAATCATTGCATGATTATAGTCCTTACATATAACGTATCAGTTCCTTTTTGTTTTTTCCAGTGTTGGTGTTAATTGAATTCACTGAACAAATGACAAAAAAGTCCACAGCTCAGATCTTATCAGACCAACTGACTTGCAAGTCAGAAACCACATAAAGAGATCAAAAGACCAAATTTTACATTTCACAGGTATCTTATATGATGGCTCTTTTTTCCCCAAAATATAAGCCATTAGCTATTTCTTTTGTTTTTTCTTTGCTAAAAAAATATAAAATAAAACTGACAGCATAAAATGCCTGATGCAGAAGTCCAAGTCATAAGGAGTAAGAAGTTAATTTACCAACTTCCAAGTAAAAAAAAACATAGTTCTCCTGGTTCTACTGTAACATAGGGAATCAAACATCAAAAAAAATCAAGTTTATCATAAAATTCTAAAAATAACTCTAGAAAGATTAGGGCTCACACTGCCATGCTACAGAACTTAGCTCTATTACATGTCCTTGTTACTGAAGCACAACAGAAACCTAAGTCATACCTAAGAGGAGGAAGGAAGCAATCATTCTGAAAAAGACTTACGATAGTGAGCAACAAATCAGGCATGAGTTTCCATAGTGATACAGCAACAAAAGGCTGCTGCAATTTTCAGGTGTCTATACTGAGACAGTACCGGAGCAAAGGGACTAGAGTCCCTTCTCTGCAAGTTGGGATGTTAGCGTACTCAGAAATGTCCATTAAATTTTAGTTCCAGACTATAAAGAAAATATTGAAGGAACTGGAAGAGGAATAATCATAATAATAAAAAATAAGACGTTCTGCAAGAAGCAAAGCTACTAAGTGCTATGGATTGGGATTTCTTGGTTGGATTCTATGGTATCTTAAAAATGCATATTCCGATGAGTACTTTCCCCTATGCATCTCCTCTGTGGATTCTCTGATGTTTAATAAGAAATGATCTCATACTATAGCCTTTCTGCCAGTGGGAACATAGATGGGTCTCTTGCCCGTCTGGCAGCTTGCTTTCCTGCAACTTAGAGGAATTCCTGTCCAGCGGTGTTGAAACTGGCCAAGAGTTAAGAAGCCATTGAGGGAGAAAGGAGAGGAGAAAGATCGGCAGCCACACAAAAACCTAGGCTAGAAAGGAGGCAGTGTGATGATATAAGCTTTGTATCCCTGGGATGCTAGGCTAATTACCAAAGGGCTGCAAAGATTCACTTATGATGAACGTCCAAAGGCCCCAAAGTGGAAAAACACTTAAGGTAAAGTGCTCTATTGGATATAGGGCAGAAAGAACCAAACATGATTCCTAAGTTGAGACACAAATGATGAGGAATGTTACAATTTACAGAAATATAAATGTTAGCCAAGGATGATGAGGATTTATTTGTACCAAGAGGAGCTATTACTAAGCAGAACTGCAACTGGGAATAGTGGGATTAAATAAAGGAAAGCTTTAGGCTAAAAATGAAGCAACACTGTGAGATGAACCTATAGAACAGCTTTGAGATGTAGGAAGTAGAAGATCCATGGCTTAAGAAAATTAAAACTGGAATGTAAAAAAACCTGTTCTCTACAGAACAATAATGCATGGACGGTGAGTTGGCAGGAATGTCTAATAGGTCTTTCTTTTCATTTATCGCTAAATTAATAACACAAAATACAGCGGTATACATATTGTAAAAACTGCACTACTATCCAGTAGTAGAACTAAAATTTAAATCAGAAACACACATAGTACAATTATGTGTTCCCAGTACTGGTAAGGCTGTTGTTTTCACACTGTGTCTTTTTTGTTCACTTTTTTATCCATTTTTTCACTGTGAGGTGTCAATCATTGGTCTGATGCAACAGGAAAAAAACAAAATGGATGATTTCTAATTCAGGTAATGAAAGGAGGTTTCTTGTTTTCTCATGATACTATTGAAATAAATTTCTTTGTCAGTAAAGGCTTTGGGTTGAAATGTCAAGCAAAACTGGACATATTCTTATGAGAAGAAAATATTCAACCTATTTTCAAATCTAAGTAGATAAAGTTGTTCAAGAATTTGCAGCTGAAGTAAAAGAGTGACAATGACAAGGAAATGCAATACAGACAATATATAAAACTAACAAAAGTAGCTACTCCTTTTGAGTCCTTATATAAATGGATGAAACCAGACCTAAGACATATAAATGCATAGATCCACCTTCCTCCCATATCACCTATACGATACATCAAAAATAAACACAACATAATACAGGTAGTTATTTATATAGAGTTATTAAAATATCTACTTTTACACATAAAGTGATCAAAGTTATTTTTGTATTAGTGCAACATTTTTAAGTAATACTGAATCGTATGGATTTCCTTGTTATTATTTTCTAGTATAACATAAAAGAAAATAATCAGAATGCACAAACCAGATTACACAGTATGTTTGATGTAGCAATTTCTAACATTCATTTAATATAGCTGAGCTGCAGTGACTAATACTGCCCATGTCCGCTGGTACAAAGACCTAAAAAAGGTTCCAGACTAGATTACGTTCATGCAGGTCTCATTTTAACGGAAATTGGAGAGATGAAAAAAAGATTATAGGAACACACATTATAAAAACAGACCTCACAAGTCAAACTTAATAGTGAAACCATTCTCTTTCATGTAGACAACCATGAAAACAAATATCCTGTAAGCACTAGATATATATTGTATCTTTCTACCAGATCTCTTTGCCTCCTTGAGACAGATTCCCATTCATCTCATGACTATATAATTTGATCATAGTTGAGTAAGGCACAGCAGGGGAAAGGGTCTGTCTGATAAAGTATCAGGCTCCAGGAAGATAGATAAACAATTTCATGATTTCTAGTTGCAACAGGAATGGTACAGTTGTGGATATTAAGATATTAGTCTCGTAGGAACACAAATACCAAGTTTCTGCAGTTTTTTTATTACTAAATATATTTGCCTTCCATTAGGTGAAAACGACAGTCTGATTATGATAAATTAAGACAGAACGCCAGAATAAAATACAAGGTATATGTGAAAAGTGGAGTTATATCTTTTTTGATTGGTCAATGTGAAAGTTAGTACGCGACTTATTTTTTTTGCTTAGTTTAAGACAAGTGAAAAAATAGACCAAGGAAATTTCTTTCTCATGGGGTACTTTTCCTGAAAAGAAACATTATTTTAAGTTATGTGAGACAGTTGCCTATTAAGTTGTTTGGCATTTAAACCTCCTCCTTCACAAAGGACACATTGGCAGCCAGCTCCTCCTCTACTACAAGCCAGTAGAACAATGCCTGCTTGCAATGCTACCTCATTGTTGTACATATATTAAATGAAGGCTTGAGTGATAATATTTGAACAGCTATGACGGACTTGTTTTTCCTATATTAACCCATATATTTGGTTTGTATATATTAAGACAAATATATAGCAGCCATTACTAATGCAAGTCGTGTTAGGTGGCAAACGTTACACTGTCTTTGTAATTACTTCCTGGTGTGGATCGCTGAAAAACATGGCGATACTCAGTCGTGCTGCTACCTGCTTTTACTTATAAAGATTCAAAGAACAAAAATATATTTTACAGTAAATCTGTAGTTACAAACCCTGGATGTCATCTTTTCTGTTCAAGAAGATGTATTCTGGAGTAAGCAATTTTTAAAGCTCTCATACTATCTAACTTAGTATCACTTACCTGTGATTCTTTTACGTTTTCAACAGTGAAGTTGAACCAAACTCGAAAGCGCGGGTTACAGGTATCTGGTCTAATGAACAGGTCATACTCAAACTCTGTGATGTGGTCCACCCGTCCAAGGTTACCTACCAAAAACACATGAAAAAGAATGCATTTTAGTCAACGGATGATAAACTCCTCAGGAACTACACTGGGAAAAGTTTTTAAAAACTTCTGCCTCTGTTGGTTAAAATATATGAGTATAATAAGCCTCACAACAGTTCAGAATTATTTTTAAAAGACTTAATCATAGTCACAAAATAAAATACAGACCAGGAAGCTACGAGCATATGAATACACCAAAAAGAAGACAATATGGATTTTTATTATTTAATCAAATTGACTTTTTGTCTTCTCTTATCTGAGTTTTACAATTAGGTGTCCTACCATCCCTTTAATTGTTTCTTTTTCTTTTTCTTTTTTTCACTTTTCCTGATAATGTCTCTGCACCTCTTTTAGCCCCCACCTGTATAGATTTCTGTCTTCCATTTGCTGCTCATGTTCAAGCACCTCTAAGATTAAAGAGTCCCCAGATTTCCACCTGGCCCCTCCGGCTGGTACTTTGAGCATCTCTCTCTCCCCATCTCAGATGGGCCAGCCTTTATCTCCTTTGTAATTCAAAAGTTATCTTAATACTTTTCTTTTGCCATTTGCAGCCACTGTCACTTCCTTCCAAAGACACACACAAAGCTGTAAGGTTTCACCTCAGCTTTTTTCTGGTGAATTTCATGGAATAATATTTTTAAATATAGTCAGAACTACATTGTCCCCTATGGCATTATTCAGCAGGCAACTACACTGGCTATAGAAATGAAGTTCAGCACTGGGAAAACTTGCTAAGTGCTTTTAAATTGCTAAATTGGTATTTTTCCTTCGAAGTGTGCCAAGATTTTTTAAAGACGGGGTTTACACCATCCATTTCATTTACACACTACAAAAATCAGACTTCAGATTTTCCTGATCCAACCCAAACCCCATCTCATCAGTTCTTGTAAGGCAGGACCATGCTTTAGTCACATGGCAAATTATATTTTAAAAAATACCACTGTGAGATAACTTGGTTTTATGGATGCAGATGTATTTTTGGTTTAGGAATATATTTGTGGGTTGGATATATAGGATTGGGCTCAAATAGCTACTTATAATGCTATTTGAGATAAACAATTCCCTCCTCAGCAAGCCCCATTTCAGTCACTGTGACTGTTCGTTGGTAACACGCTACTCAGTAAGAGCACAAGTAGCAAAATTCCGCTGATCTGCTGTTCTGGGGTGGAAAAGACGCAGGAAAAAACATTTTCAACTATTTTCATCAATATATTTGCAGGATTTCTTCCTTATCCTAAATTGTTTCTGGCTTTACTAATTGAACATTTTTAATCTTCCCTATTTTCAATGTTATCCTCTACTTTCCTTGTTACATTCTTCTTTTCAGAAGAAAATTCTCTTCACTGATTCCCTCTGCAGAAAACCGCTTCATGCTAACAACCTGTTCCTAAACACTTGCCTGAAGGATACATTTGGCATATGAAATATTTGGGGAAAAAAAAAAAAAAACCCAACAAAAACCCCAACAGCAATATTGTACAGCTAGAATACCTTTGCCAAATATAAATAATGTCATCTGCCCTATCGGGTGTGCGTGCCCAGGTGCCGGCAGCGGGGGCTGCAGGGCCCCGCTCCCGGAGGAGAGGCCGGGGCTGCCCTGTGGGTTCCTGCCCCTCAGCGAAGGCGGTGGCACCTCCTTGAAAGTGCGTTTAAGGAAGGGCAAAAACGCCACACAGGAGTCGGAGGGGCAGCAGGGTTCGAGAAGGAGTAGGGAAGGAGTTGCTCCAGGGGCTGGGGCAGAGTCTCCTCTGTGTCCTGTGGGGAGAGGCTGGAGCGGGTGGACGTTACCTGAAGGATCAGTGGCCCGTGGAGGACTCAGGCTGGAGCAGGCTCTCCTGACAGGGGCTGTGGCCACTGAGGAGGGCCCAGGCTGGAGCTGTGGCCACCAAGGAGGGCCCAGGCTGGAGCTGTGGCCACCAAGGAGGACCCAGGTTGGGGCAGGGGAAGAGCGTGTGGCCACCGAGGAGCGGCCGAGAGGATCTGCTATGGACTGACCACAGCCCCCCACGCCCCTCGTTGTGGGGGGTCAGGAACCAAGGATCCCGGAAAGCAGGGGAGGGTTTGGGGACGGTGTTTTAATTTCTCTTTGTTTCTCACTATCCAAACCTATTTTAACAGGCAATAAATGATTTCCCCCACCCCGGTGAATCTGTGTGCCTGTGATGGCAATGGGTGAGCTGTCTCCCTGTCTTTTTATTGACCCATGAGCTTTTTTCGTCTTATTTTCTCCCCCGACCTGTTGAGGAGAGTGAGTGAGAGCGGTTTAACGGGCACCCAGCAGCTGGCCGAGGTGCACCCACCCCACCTGCCCGCCTGCAGGTTAAGTCAAGCCCCTTACTCATCCAAGCGCACTTTCCGCCACAGGGGTCAAATCTATCCCTGCTCTTCACAACAACAGAACTTGAATCTTAATGTAAAACTATTATGTCCTACGGAATATTACTCACAGGAAATAAGAGTGGTAAAATCAAGCTACTGCATTGCAATACCTTTAATTAAAGGACTTTGTTTTACTGGATTTTTCATTAAATGCCATGAATATATGACATTGTTGGGAAAATAATATTCCTCATGTATTTCAGAATTTAGGTGGTCCAAGCTGTTCAGCCACATAGGTTGGATTCCAGTTGCCTCACAGGTCACAGTTTAAGCTCTGTGGATGCCCAGACTCACTTCAACCCGAGTTGTGCCTGTCATGCCGGTAGATCCTTTAAGATTAAGTCAGCAGGCGGGATGAACACAGACTGTGGAATATGCCCAGCTTGTAAACTACTAGGTATACATGCCTCCCAGTGCAATTTCAGATATGCCAGAGGTGTAAATCTTCATTGAATTACTCCCAAAGAAGGACACAGAAGCAATTACATTTATACTTTAAGTTCAGAGATCGTCTAAAAATTGTACTAAAAGATTATTAATTGACTAAATAAAAACAGCAAAATGAGGCCTTGATTTCTGACCTGTTGCACATTTCAGCTTCTTTTTCAATATCAGACTAATCTGAACTGTATGGGGGACAGATGGCCCACACAGAACTGCTTTAGAGAGTCCATAGGATCCCTAAACTAGCACTGGAGAACTGTGCCGATGTCAGTGAAACCACTGGTTCTGAAGAGCTGGTATGCTGGACCCACTACAAGCCAGTCTGCTCTGAAAACCTGATATACCTATCCCAAATCCAGCAGAACCTTTAACAATTTAATTCTTGTGCAAACAGTTCCCTGGGACTTCCAACACCGTTTTCTCTCTTTATCTGCAATACTTGATTTGAATACTCACCTCCCTCTTAATGCAGTATTTTTTCCTTTTGTGAATCGTATCTCACTTTATTACTTTTTGCCTATAGAACTGCCTCTTACCAGGCTCCTTCACAGTACACGTCAGCTGCCGTAGTCACCTGCAGCCATTTGCAGTTTAGTATCATTGTACATTTCATTAGCGCACGATTTCTTCTCTGTCTTCCAGATGCTAAATAGGCTGGACCAAACACTAATGCCTTCGGTAACCAATTCAACAAGTTCCTCGTGCTCAATAGACTATTGTTTGTAATATCACAGCCTTTGCTCACAATCTGTCAGCCTAATTTCAACCCACATAGCAATGTCATTAAACAAGACGGCAGTTTTGGTACAAAGAAGCCTAGAACTGTAAGAACAAAACACTTCCTCGCTTTAAGAGATGCTTTTGTAGAAAACTGATAATGCCACTGAAAAACACTTTTTGGTGTCCAAGAAAGGATATAAACTTCCCAACGTTAATCTTATAAACAAAGTTAACAATTTTACATCTTGCCTTCACACTGCTGTAATAATGGGAAACAGATTTATTCTAATGCGTGAGAATTATATTCCAATACCACAGGTAACACAGTGAAAGGCATTAGACCCTCTGAAACAGGAATTACAACATAGATTATGCTATTCTATTTAGCCATTATACTATTTCAATACTTCAGCATTGAAGAAAACTTTGGTTTTTTTCTTAAGTGCAAACAGCTTCTAAGTTGCTTTTATTTTTTAACAGCTTTCTAAGGTTCCTTAAAATTTCTCTTTTTTTGTTAAATGTACAGCAAGAGAGAAAACTGTTTAATGAATAGTCAGACAGTAAGTTCCTCCTATGTCACAGGAATTTCTGTGCAATTATGCAATAAATACACTCTGCTTTACAGTACCTGAGGTGGAGAGTTTCTGTATTGAGATGATGATAAATTTAAGAGGAAGCTAGATAGCTTTCTAGATTCTTACCAATTTTGTCTAATGTACCTACCAACAGTTTCAGTCTTGATACAACTACTGGAAGAACCGTCCCATGCACAGTTTCTGTTCCGCATACCCTGCAAGTCCGGTAATTTGTGCTATCAGTAAGAGAGTCTGTTCAAAATCATATTGGCTAAGCATGTTCTTTTAAAATCGAAGAAAAAAGTCTCACACTACAAAAACATCAGCTTTGCTTTGCTTTACTTTGGGTTCCTGCCTGCGTGAAATTGTCACCGCTCCACTCAATAAATACAGAAGTTGTATCCATGAGATTATAGATTTTTTTAAAGCATCATCACTCCATAATTTGTGATTAGCATTACATTTGGGGGTTAACATTATAAAACTCAAGATATTAATAATGTTATTTAAGGTATATGTAAAATTAATGAACTGATTAAGTAATGTGGTCTGCAAGGGAAAAAAAGCCCAACGCTATGAGCAGTAAGATCTGAACTTATTGACATTCTGAGACATTTCTTGTTTAAATTCTTTTTTTACAGTTTGGGTGCATGTCTGGTTGCCAAATGGCTTTCTGACTAGATCTTAAAAGTAAAATAAGCAATTTATTAGAGTAGCTGGCACTTTACAAAACATTATGGATTTTTTTCTCCTATGAACTCTGAAATTAGTTGAGGGGTTTTTTTTCTATTATTATTTTACTTAACAGAAATACTGGCACAGATCTTTTTAAACCGATGGGAAGATGTGAACAAATCAAATTCCCAAATGTCTATAAACTGACTTTCACTTAGCCTTGGGGTTTGTTTTTAAGACATGCTCAATTTTCAGCCACAGTTCCGTTCAATACTTTTAGCATACTGAGAAAAGAAGAGACATACTTTTCCTTAATCATTCAAGCTGAAATTCTTAATTATATTTCCTTAAATTGCTTTACAGAGTAATGTTTAGTGCAATACTTTCAAAATGCGAACAGTGAAAGGGGTCAATAGCATGTTTCAAGTTGTTTTAAAAGTCAGAAAAAAACCCCGATGTTGCTATTTTATTAATCATGCAACATACACTTAGTCCTCATAAAATATTAATGTATATTGCTTCCTACATCAATAAAAAGTGTACTTTACACGAAGAAAGAAAACCTGCTTAAGAAAATGCTAGCTAAACTTACTAAGCATTGTAACAATTATCATAAAAATGCTAGAAAAGAAAATATAGATATGGTAAGCAATCCTAAAATCTTCTTAAACCACACATTGTGCTTTCCTACAGAGAATTTTAAGATGAAAAATAGACCTTGAGGGTCTTAGACAAGCCTGAGGCAATATAAAGAAAAAGGTCAAACACTCTGCTAAAAAGGACCGTTATCTTCAGAACAACAACTTATCAGCCAGCTTGCAGCCCTGCTTATTTACAGTTATTGGTCCCAGAGGAAGTGCACTTCAGCGCAGGGCGCGATTACTTTGTAATGAGTTTGCCAGAAATGGTAAAAGAAACTAATTTGTAACAATGTGCTGTTCCCTGCACATGAACTTTCTTAGACACTTTTTTTTTTGTCCAGCAATGAATAACTAACTTCAGCCTCCCTAATAAGCAGTGAAAACAGAACTGCGCTAAAACCGAGCGAGTCGCAAGCATGAATGTGCTGAAATATCAGTGATTATCCCTCTCAGCTGTCCATTACAGTACTCATGATGACCACCAATTCCCCTGTGGTGGATATATAGAATGCAGGTTTCAGGGGGTGGATTTGCACATGAAAATTAACACCATTTGGAAGAAAATAGCCTGCACCTGTCACAGATTAGCAACAAAAGGTCAAATGCCTCCTTTTACACCTAGAGCACTTGCATATTGTATGCCTTGCTTATAGGAGCCTAATTCTAGTTTCTTAATTCAGAAAAGTGAGCACCATGGTGAACTGAGGAGAAAAAAAAGAATTAAATCTTGGCTAAAAGCTATCAATAAATCTATTGATCAAGATACATATGAATGGAAGTAGCTGGGGCAATCTCTGTCTCTAAAAGAGGTAGTTTTTCAAAAGAGAATTACACAAAGTGCTCTTCTGTTTTTGTCAATATGCTGCCAGGTTCTGAAATACTATTTTTCATCCACACAATAAAAATCTTGACAAGTAAGCAATAGAAAATCACTAATACACTTGCAGCTGCATTTCAATCTATACAAATTCTTTAAACAAAAACAACCAAGGAACAGATTGGAATATACATCATTTTCACCAGTTGAACCTGGGATAAAGTCCGAGATAGCCAAACAATATTAATCTATATTTTCACCCAACTCTATATTTCACAAAATAAGGTGAAATGTAGAATATGGAATGCCCTCAATGGAATTCATCCTCAATGATCGCAAAACACATTGAGATGATAATACAAAGAAATGTTATTGATACATTCTAAATAGAACAGGAACTACAGGGACTGAGATCTGGAAAAACCTCTCCAGTGAAAGACTAGATATTTTCTGAAAGGAGTGCATCTAAGACTATCAGTTGTAAATTCCCACTGGCTTTATAGTCTTTGTCTGTGAAAAGAATTTATTAAAAAAAAAAAAGTTTGATGAGAAGTCCTGAATTTATAAATAGCATTTGATTTTGAAATATGAAAAAAATCTAATGAAATAGTGATGTTCTCCAAAAACCTGTGACTGTTTTTGCATCATCTCCTGGACTCCTGCCCAAAGCATATGTCACATCAAGATTCCTGAAACTGCAAAGCACATGTTTTGAATAAAAAGACAGTATTATTAAAAACACGTATACAACACCTTGTAAATTAAAGTACACTTTAAATTATTAAAATGGCACATATTACACTCTGAAATACAAAGTAATATCTACATTGCTACAGTTAAATCAACTTTTGGAAAAAAAAAAAACTCTTCAACAATACAGAGTTCTTTTAAGATCCTGATGTTTCACTTAAAACAATAGCAGTGTTCATGACTCAGCTTCCAGTCAACATCCAAATCACCTTTGAAAAATCTTTAAGACTCTCAAATAGGTAAAGCATTTCAAAAGTACGTGGCTTTAGGAGCTGGATGCTTCAGACTTGTATTTGCAGTCTCTTTTCTATCCTCCCTCCTCAATTAAGCAAGTTGAAATTGCTGTGTTTCCATTATGATTTAAGTTTTTATCAATAGTGACATCCAAAGGACGGTAATTCAGTAGCTTTTGTGAAAAAGATTGTACGGGAACAATGACTATCTTAGCTCTTAGTAGCAATTGGTAAAAGGCCAGCCCCCATCACTGGAAAGGGAAAACTGAGATGTACATATTAATGACTAACTTTTAGAGGCTGAGCAATTCTGATTAAGCTTTTATTGTAATTAGACAATGTGATAAAATCTAATTGTGACTGACAGCACATGAAAATTAAAGCTTTTACACTTTTCTTGTTTATCTATACAGCATTAAAATAAATTATATCGATCTTTTGCTCATATAAGAGTTATAGGTCTCCATTTGCTTGTTTGTTTCAATACCGAATGATTCAGCAACAACAGGGAGAAGAGCGGTGCATCCAAAACTTATAAATGTTCCTATTCTTTCCAACCACCCTATTTCTTTTGGTGTAACAATATTGATTTTAATGGTGTTGCTCCTAATTCAAAACAATGAGAGCACACTCTGATTTTCCACACCTTTTCAGGATGACAGTCTGAGTTCCACTCTTTCCAATATTTTTCCTCGCAAGTGATGCCAGTAAGGTGCACTAGACCCATTTCCTAAGGGCATTCTGCCCATAGTATCTGGGATCACAGTTACTGTTTCTCACTGGTCCCAAACAAGTGTAATGAATAAATCTATAATTCCTTTGTATCAAGTTAAATTGCAGGAATATTAATGAACAGTGTGGCCTAGACTAAAACACCCACAGGAGTTTTATAAATTAAAACTTTTATCTGAATTAGAGTAGGAGGCAGAATTTATCACCCACAGCAGCTAATCTGAATCATTAGATTAAAAGAAAGTTGAGGGACTAGCCTCTGAATGAAGTGAAAAGGTACAATGCCACTTTTAAGCAAGCCAAAGAATTGTCTTACACACAGAAAAATAAGGGAATTGGAAACATTTAAGAAAGAATTTGGTGGCACTGGTAGATGAAAAGCTGGACGTGAGCTGATGGTGTGCATTCGCAGCCCACAAGGCCAAACCATATCCTAGGCTGCATCAATAGAAGTGTGTCCAGCAGGCCGAGGGAGGCGATTCTGCCCCTCTACTCCACTCTGGTGACACCCCGCCTTCACTGCTGCATCCAGCTCTGGAGCCCCCAAAATAAGAAGGACCTGGACCTGTTGCAGCGAGTCCAAAGGAGGCCACGAAGATGCTCAGAGGGCTGGAGCACCTCTCCTATGAGAACAGGCTGAGAGAGTTGAAGTTGTTCAACCTGGAGAAGAGAAGGCTCCAGGGAGACCTTACAGCAGCCTTCCAGTACTTAAAAGGGGCTTATAAGGAAGATAGGGATAAACTTTTCAGCAGGCCCTGCTGAAAAAGAAGAGAGGCATAAACCAGCTTAAATCTATTAGTTGAATATAAAAGACAGGAAAGCTGAGGGCGTCATGCTGTGATTTATTTTCTTTTACTAAAAACAGTTTGGAAAAGATTCTCATATTTTAGCAATCTAGACAGTACTACCAATGGATAGTCTTAGGACGAGTTTTTCCTTCCAGGAAAAAAACACTTTTCTTGGTCTGGGAGAAGGGGAAGGAGGGATATGAGGGCTAAAATTTATTGAGCAGTATTTTTAAGGCTCCTCAGCAATAAGGATACTGTTACAGATTTCACAATACACATAATTTTAAAGTTCTAGCATGTGTTAATCCCACAGGCCACCTACTTACATCACTTGCAACTTTCCTTTAAAGATAATTCAGAAGAGTAAACAATAACATTTAGAAAGACAACACAAGCAACTAGGAGAACTGGAATATTTTCTGTCTTTTTGTGATCAGCAAGAGGCGCAGTCTTAACGGTGATCCCCGAGCACAATAAAAAACAGCAACAAGTAATCCTAAAGATTTAGTGATCATCATTGCTCAAAAACCACCAGGAGCGAAATAGCACAATACACAAACCGCAGATATCCCAGTATACTACAAATATCATTGTGTAAACAGCAGGCTTACATATGTATAAAGGAATTATACAATAAAATCTTGCTGAAGGAATTCAGTAATTTTGGTGAAATGAGAATGATATTTAATCACTTGCAGCCAAAGAGCCTCATTTCAAAATTGCCCTTATCAATAAATACTGATGCTTTCTGTTAAAGGACTTAAAAACCCGAAGCTGTAAAGAATAAAACATCAATGTTCACTGGGTAGGGAAATTGGAAAGGATGGATAAAATGGAGTCAGTCTCTTGACTCCTCCTGCATCTGTGAGATTCTTATGAATCACAAAAATATCAGTAGAGCCTGAGACTGCAGGACAAATTCTTCAAAGTCATAAAATCACTAAACACAGAAACTGGGAGCAGTAAAGTAGCAATGCTTCAGTTTAGTGGGGAGTGTCAAGAACATTTAAAAATCAGAGGCTCACGCCCTAAGATGGCAATTGCACACCCACTACACCAAAACCACCAAATCCCCAGAAAAACAGTAGACTACTGATTTCTCTGCTCCCTCTTTATCAATTCCCCAAAGGCCTCCCATGACAGATGGGCAGTTATTTATCCATGGCAGTGAACCTTTGTTAAAGGAAAATCAGAATACAAAGAGATTTTGCATTAGTGTCACGAAGCTAAGCTTTCTTTAACAAAGTACAAGCTACCAAAATGGGTATCTCACGACTGTGCATGTATCACAGCTTTCAAAGCAAAGCTCTTAAAGGAAAAGCATTTGGGGAAATTTCTATTTGGAAGTCACTTAGCATATAATGGGTGCTATCCTAAATAAATAATTAATAAGTTAATAAATAAATTATAACAGTGTCTGCAGCCTTAACCACGGAAGCAACCACCAAGGCAGATGAGGGAATAGGAACTACAGTACCACAGTGGGATGAACCATTGTTGGTGCGTAGCGGGGAGAAATGTATCTCTAAATACCTACTTCGTTAGGGCCTGATGCTCAATGTCCAGCATTGAAATCTGGTGCTACCTGTAGCCTCTAATGTAAAACATTCTCATATTTGCCTGCTGCCTGGGCATCACAGGTGTGCAAGCAAAAAATGACAAATGGTTAGAAATGTTAAAAACTGTTCTTCATTCTTAAGTACATTAGAGTAGCCCTACTTAGGTAATGCTTCCTACTCAATATAGTCATCATTTTGCAAAGACCCTAAGAATTCTTGTCATGCAAAAGGCAAAACAGCTTTTTTATCCTACAAGTGAGGCTATTCCAGTTGATTTATTACTGTACGGTAATGCTGTAATTCTGCATTTGGCCTAGTTTGGTGCCTGATACAGGGAATCACCATTTTTCCCGGGCAATCCTTCCATGGTATAACTACAAACTGCCACTTGAGGAAAATTAATTGACAGAAACCTCAATCAGTCTGGAGACCTATAGTTAAATTATATTCTCAAGGACGTCTACAACGTCACCAGAGCTGTAAATAAGTTTGGGGGTTTTTTATTAAAAAGAAAAAGAAGAGTACTAATGGAAAGGCTCCAGCTATTGTCTTATAAACGAATCTCGCTTTTTGACATGGATCCTGAATAAGAACCCTCTGTAACTAATAAATTACTTATTTTAGAGCTAAAACTTTCCTTCTATATCTTATAAAAAAACCTCCTTGAACAATGGTACTGTAAGGACAGACTCTCAGCACAAATACTGCATCTGAATATTATCTCTCCTATACACAGATTTTGCAGAAGAAACAGTCTTATTTTAGTTTCTTATGAAACTGAATTCCATTTCCAATCTAGTCACAAAAACAGTTTGGGGGCTAGACGTGTTATTCTCATTCAATACATTAATCCCATTATTTCATTGCCTAGAAGTGAAATCTTATAATATAATCTCCATGATAAAATTTACAGATAGACTTTCATGCAGCCAAGGTACATTTTTAGCCATTTCATCAGATTAGACTGATATAGAAGTTCACTGTTCGCCTCCTCCTCTGCTGTAGTTCCTAGTCTGACGTGCTTCTGTAGAACAAGGTGATTTCCACACTTTTCTCTTTATTATACAGTATTTTGATCCATCTGTAGGTAATGGAACTTGTTCCTTTGTTTTCAGCTACATAATTTTCTGACTCCTGTGTCTTGCTATTTCCCTTTCCTCCAGCCACCAGCCTGTCCTGGAAGCCCTTCTTGACTTCCACTCAATAATTATAAAATGTCAATACTGTTTATATCCCAGCTTTCCTCCAATGTACTATATATAATTATGTAGTACCAAGGAACTACATTACGGTGGTTTGTTTTTATAATACTGACAGAATTTATAGCAGGCCTTAACTGTACCCACATGGATGTAACAGAAAACTGCTTACCCTCATTTATCTTTGTTTAGTTAAAGCTTAAATTAGACCTTAACACTATCTAGTTGATGGGTTTCTTTCAATCAGAAGTGATAATTTAAATATTGACATTTTAGATGGCACCAACATGTTTTTGTCTTCTGCTCTGGTTAGAATATTTTATTATATCTGAATGTCTGTCTTAATTTTGTTGGTTTCTCTTTTTTTCATTTTGCCAAATCCAGAAGCATTTCCTTTTATTTCAAAGTATTTCTATGTTTGTAGTAAATTAAACATTAATCTTTCTCTGCAAATGTCAAGTGATATTTAAATGTTTTTCTGGCAGATAAATGATTATTAATATTAATGCAATAAAATCACAGCTCTTTGTCCTTTCTTTGATATTTAAGAAAAAATTAAGAATGTCAAAACAGTTCTGCAAAAAGAGAATTCATTGGTCTACCATCCACTCTTCATTAGCCTGAGAGGTAAAAAATTACTGATCTTGTGAGACAATGTGTTTATAGAATCAGAAAGGGTTGAAAATGAATTACTCTATCAGTGGTAGAGTGTGTATCACTTCAATGTGAAAATGCCTTGTTAAAGTTCACTTTAATTTAAAGCCCCCTTTTTGTCATTCAAAAAGCTTTCGCACAATGAAAGAGTCTTTGTCACTTTCATAATTAGCCCCTCTTGCACTAAATGAGAATAAAATCTGATCAGAAGTCCATACAGGCAAGGTCATAAATCAAACAGAAAAGCTCCATGAACGGTCCTGTAAGATGTCCAAAGGCACACACGGCTTGGAATTAAAGCGCCGTAGTCAGGATCCACTCCCAGAAACACAGCACAAAAAAAGCCCCAATAATATCTGTTTGACAGCCTAAATTTATCTCCATATTCTGTAGCCCGATAAACACATTTTGCTGTTCGGAAACAAAAGCAATTTCAGCACCAAGGACAATTCCGGAGAGCAAACAGCTGTTCAAGTGCCGCTGTTCCCCTTCGCCAACCGAAGCCAAATTAATTTAACTTAATGCTCTCACTTCGAACTCTGGCAGTAAAATAAAAATAAATAAATAAAATTAAAAAAAAAAAAACCAAACAAACCACCCAGCCATATATGATAATTGTCATAAAGCAGGAATAAAAAGAAATGTATTAACAGATAAAACTCCTTAGGAAACCCAGTTTAATTTTATATACGTAAGTCAGTAGGCAGCCCAGCTCACAGGTAAACTGGATTTTATTCAACTTATTTTCATTTTCAGATGAAAGTAAAAAGATGTTTTGCAAGATGTAATAAAATTCTCAACCTTGGACAGCTACAGTGAGAGTGACAGCGCATCACTCTCTCTACTCTGGGATCATAAGAATGCCAACAGGAATCCAAGCATCAGCATATTATTTTACTCCCCACGCTAACACAAAGTGAGGATTTCATCAGCAGATGCCTAAAACATGAGAGTGGATGGCAAGGAGAGGGCAAGGTAGGAAGTCAAGGGGAAGACTGAGCAGCGGGCAATGAAAATATGTATTCTAGAACAGATGTACTTTTTACAATTCAATGTATTATGTTAATGTTAAATGCTAATTTTATATATTAATATGCTGAGAGTTATTTGTAAAATAGTTACATCTATACAAACAGGAATTTTCCTGAAAACGCATACTTATATCCATAGACTACACATATAAATATAGACATTTGGATATATTTCTACCCTCAAATCCACTGCTAGCTACATTAAAAATGTGCAACTTCCCTTTATGAGCTTTTGTTTTCTAACAGTATTTCCTGTGCAGAACCAAGCTGTTAACCTCATGTCTCTAGCCGTGTAAACACCAAACTACTTTCAAAGTAATGACTTGGTTGGAGGGTGTGGGTGTTTACATGTCTGTCATATGTTCACAAAATTCCCACTTACATTAATTATACAACTATCATAAGTAATTCAATTCCACATATTTAGGAGACATATAAAAATTGGTCTGCTAAGCAACAGACTGAAGAGCATTAGTGTACTAAACAGAGTGTAATGCATTTTCGCCATCCTCATACAGTCTAACACTTCGGTTCACTAACACTAAACTTCTTGAGTTGGTTCAAAGGTAGTGAGGACACAAGCGAGTGTCCTCTTAGATACAGCCACCTGCGCTTGAGTCACAAAAGAAATGTAATTTGCCTTGTCTATCAGACATACAGGTATCTAAAAAGTGCAAATTGCAAACTACTGTACAAGCAAACCAAGCCTGGGAACTGTAATGAGGGCATGCAGGTGATTAAAGAAAGAAAATGGATTTAAGATGAATGGGATGAGAATCCGAGTCAGACATATTATCGAAATTGAACTGCCTAGATCTTTTCCTTATAAGTGAGTACTCCAAAAAGCCAATAAAGCTTTTAAACAAAAAGCAGGGGTTTTTACTATATAATAAACTAGATTAATTGGCTTTTAAATAAAGAGAACTCAAAATGACTAAGTAAGAAGGAATAAAAATCAAAACAGATCTCCCCTACCCACTGCACCCTTGCAGGGAGATAGTACTGTTCCCACAATTGCCTTTAGTTTCCTACTCAGTGAACTTTCTAGAATTGCAACAAATTCTACATAGCCTCCACCGGATCCCCTGGAAAATACTGTTACCTCTATGGCAAACCGTGTACCTGTTCCTTGTATTTCTGTATTTTTGCAGTCTCTAGGCGCTCCAGCCCCCCTGCTTGCTGCACCTTCACCCTCACTCCCCTGCCCGTGCCACTTCTCAGATGCTCTGAAAACATCTCACTTCTGAGAGGCTCAGCAGCTCTCAGTGGAGGGTGAAATCTCCCCTCCCACTAAATGGTTCCGTTTTGCTCTGGCATTCCCCTTTTGAAAGGGCAGAAATTAAACAAATAACACCTCTTTCAATGGGTTTAAACAGAAAACTTCATCAAATCAGCATTGTAAAAGACACCTCCAAACTTCCTCTCTGATTCTCCCTAACATCTCCTGATTCTTACATACTATGTATCCACATGGGGACAATTCAAGTGCTACAGTCAATCAAATAACTCGTAATACCAGGTAGATCCTTCTCAGCATGCCCTTAGTATTCAGCTCCTTCACACCTCCTCATGAAAGGGAGAGAGGGTACCAAAGGAGAGCCTTTGTAACCAAGGGTTTCAGATCTTCCCTTTTCCCCCTTGCCAACAAAATCTCATACCTTCTCTCTTTCTTTTGCTGCTACTTTTCACCTTTATCTTCAACACACAAAACCCAGAGGAAACTACGACTTTAAAAGTCCCATGAAATACGACTATTATTTTAAGTCCCATTTCTTCTTAACCAAATTCTTACCCAAATGCTGCCGCTACAGTGGATAAAAACCCAGCACCTCTGCCAACTGTCTCTCAATCCAACCAGTGCCTGTCTGACCGTCAAAACTGGGAATTACAACAACTGAAACATCCTAAAGAAACAGCTTTTTGTATTGCAGCTATATTAGCAGGCAATTAATGAGAGCCAGAGAACTCAGAGGGGGGTGGAATGGTACAAGACATGGAGACAGGAGCAGGACTACATCCATGAAACAGGGGCAAGTAAGCTCCTTCTAGCTAGGCTAATAGGAAACCCAGAGCTTCTGGAAGAGGGACTGGGCCTGACAATTCATAGGCATGTTCTAAGCTTCTCTTTCCCAGCCCTTCCATCATACTGCAGGTCTGATCTCCACCCATCTGCTAAGAAAGACAGGTAGCACTTGGTCTTACAGATTATCAGTTTGTTACTAATAAGGAGGCCCATACTTAACCCTTCAGTAGGTCTTCAGCTGAGGTGCTTTGATCTTTGTAATGTTTCTTCTGCATCAAGACAGAAATTGTAAGTCAAGAGCAGGCCAATTATTCTCGTATTACTCATGTCTATATATAGGCTGAATCGCAGGGTATAGTCAGAAGCGCACTTGAGTCAATAAGATATTTGCAAAACCTCGGATGGGGAGTTAAGTGGGAGGTTTGGGCTATATAAAGGCATGGTTTGCAGAGATGCTCCTGTATTAACAGACAAAGTCAATCACATCACATACTGACTTTTTCTGCTCTTCTAGTAATTCTTTGATGTCCAGAAGTTTCTAGCTTAGCAAGACGTCCTGTTAAGCGGATTGAAATTAAATTTTCTTTTATTTGACTGTATCTCCAAATTTGATCTCATGGGATCTATGTTTGGTAGGTCCATATTTTTACAAAAAGATAAAATATTTTTAAAAGAAACATGAAGACTTCCAAAACAGACAAAATCCTCTTACAAGCTATTTCACAAAAGCAGAAAACAAATCAGTATTTTCAAAGCAAATCTTACTTAAATCACAATACATTGTTCAGCTGATTTATTGTTTCTTGTGGACGTGAGGTGACCTTGGCCAATTCTATAGTTCAAAGGTCACTTCTGAGTCTTCAAAGGCAGTGATATGCACACACATTTAGCAGCACTATTTCTATTCAAAATTAATCTTACTGAATTTCTAAAGAGAGGCGCCACTTTACCTCTATTTACGCAAGAACCCAAAAAGGTATTAAACCTTTTCAATTAAAAATAACAACAAAACCCACTACTGTTGTTACACACTGTATTGTACTTCTAATAGTACACCCTGTCAATAAATACACAGCAAGGTCATTTTATGCCAAAATCTAATCTTAAAACTAATTCTTTGTTCTCGTATGAGAAGCTGCTGGGGTATTAATGTAAGTCCTTTAGCACATAAAGCATATTAACTATAACATAAAAGGGTTAATTAAAATTACTTCTTTAAATACATCCAAGGTTAATTTCGAGTTTGAATCTATATGCATGCACTTTACAACACATTCATTATGGCATACAAAAATCTTTCTCTCTGTTAAATCCATTAGAAAGATTTATTACATTAAGAAACATTGTGCAAGCAGTTGCATAAGAAAACAATTATCACCTTAAGAGGTAAGTAATTATTTGTGGTTCCTAATTTTAATAATATTCTACCTCTTTGACTTTTATAACATGTACTTCTTTTATTTATTCACTTAGAAACAAAAATGTGGATATTTAATGTATTAGCAGAACAGTTTTTAAACGTTACTATCCATAGCAAGAAACTTTTAAATAAAAGATATACTAACATGTCACTAGCTTTAACCAAATAGACGCACTTTTTCAAAAGCCAGTCTTCAAAATCAGGAATGTAGAAAGTCTTCGTCTTCATTTTCATGTTTTTACCATACTGACATGGAAACATTACCTCTGTGACTGAAAGATCACCTCCTGTCCCACTGCTGATCTGCAAGGAAGTCAGCAACAAAAGTACCTTTTGCTTTTGAATGCTCCAGACTCACAACAACAAAAAAAAAAGACAGTCCCACTGTCCACTCTAAGGATGAAAATAGTTTATAATTTAGAATGTACAATTAAAATTCAAAAGACTGAACAGGTGGGAAGCTTCCCACAGTTCATGAGGATGGTAGGAATGTTGTAAATAAACATTTATAAACAAAAGTATTTTTTTTACAAGTAGGAATATAATAGGGGGCATCAGGAAACCTGAAGGATTAATGGGCGTATTTTGATTTTTTTAAAAAACTAACGTTTTGTAATCACCAAATTGATTTTGTTAAGTGCATACAAATCTTAATTGCAAAAACCAATTCTATTCACGTTGAGGGATCTGGCCACTGCAGAACCAGGGATTATACAGTCACATGGATTTTAGTATTGTTCTTTTTTCTCCTTTCTCTCTTACTATTTTTGCATTTGCTTGCTGTATCTCACTGATGACGAGGCCTAGAACCCAGCCTGAAAGAGAACCCACACGAACAGACCTTACTTAGCTTCAACACGCTCCATCAAAATCGTGTGGTTCAAGGTGGCACCACCTGTGTATTATACCACAGGGCAACTACACTGGCCAGTACTCTCACATGGAACTGAGTTCTCCGCAAATCGCTTGACATACTGATACCCAAACAGTTAATACTGTGTCCTAACGGACATGGGTTTGCTATCATCTGTCAAACAATAATAAAAATGGAGTAATGACTGGCTAATAATTGTTTTTTGCCTCTATTACATCAAAACCAAGATTATTTTATAAGAATAAAACATGTTAATGAAGAATACTAATAATAAATAATTTTCTTTTATTTGGTTAGATTTTCTTGGTCTTCAAATCTTTCTGCAAAGTTTGAAATAATTCACAAACTATTATCTTTCTAATCTAGCATCCATAGTAAAATCACACTGGATTGCACTCATCAGCCTATACTTAATTTTCTCCACATTTTCTAATTCATACACTTTGGAATTTTATTTTGTTAAAATACGCTAGTCTTTATTTGCTATCACTATGAAGCCACATAAATAATATTGACTAAATGGCAATTATCAAATTATAGTCATACAACTCTCTGATTTCAGTATTCTTTCTTTTTTATATGAATCAAGAATTTAACATATGTTATTATTACGAATTAACAAAGCTTGTTACAGTACTCTCAAAGCACACAATATTGCTTATCTCCTCATCTAGGTCAAATCAGCCAAAACCGAATGGGTTGCAAAAGATAATGCTTGTTCTCCCTACTCTTCTTTACTCAGCTGGTTCATTCCTCATTAGCCTGAGTCAGTGGAGATAACCTAACACAATTTTTCTAACAGCATTTAAGTTTTCCTGGATTACTGAAATAATATCAGTTATTGTTACGTTACATCTGAAATAATATCTATTATTCCTAATATCTGTTGGAGCATGGCAGACTCTAAAATAGCATCCCTACAAAGGAAAGTCCATCTTATCCACCGTGATTCAGGGTGACACATACTTTGTTCAGTTTTAAAGAGTAATCAAAGGTGTGGGCTTAAATCCAATTAGTGTACTTCAAAGAAGATAATGTCAAAATGCTTCGAATGGTGATTCTACTGTATAACACTGAAGCTCTTAACTTCTGTGATCCTCAGATTTCTATAAAATGAAAACAAAAGCACCTTGTAAAGCACATGGCAATCTCCTGCAGTAAGAGATTATAAGCAGAAGCGATAATTAACTAGGCTAATATTCTAAAGAGAAAATAAAATTAGAGGTCTTGGAAGTTGTATATTCACTTTCCAAGTAGTATCTAGATATCATAAGGATTGTTACACTACAGATGTATTGGACAGACACTTTTAATTGAACTTGATTGTAATCACTCAGAATGTTCTTATTTTCATGCCATCTAATCAACTGTCTGTCTTCTACCATTCACTCTTACTGACTTCTGGCCCACTGAATAACAGAATATTTTCCCAATTGCCACATGACTATTAATTCATAGAAAGTTTCACAAGCTTATGATCTGACCCAAAACCAACAGAAATTGTAGTTTTGCAAAAATTTTTCCACTGATTTCTGCCCTGTACCAGGAAGATTTGGCATCTGTCAACATAGATCCCCTGTGCTCAAGAGAAGATTTAAAATGCACAGTTGAAGTTTTTGGTAAGAAGCGTTTCCTGTCCAAAAGAACAGGCAGATTAATTAATGACAAATGATCACCAAACATCAGGACAACAATTACAGATCCCCATTCCCTTAAATAAAAAATAAACATAAAAATTTAAAAAAAGAGAACGAATTTTGGAAAGACGGATTTAAGAAAATCTTTCAAGGGAGAATAGTAGGGATACTGGCAGAGGAAAACATGCAAAAATGGGAAATCATGACTGAAATAAAAAGGGAAAAAAAATTTACTGATAAAAATGCAAAGGCAAATAAATGG
This sequence comes from Rhinoptilus africanus, assembly GCA_013400135.1. NCBI lineage: Eukaryota > Metazoa > Chordata > Aves > Charadriiformes > Glareolidae > Rhinoptilus > Rhinoptilus africanus. The sequence goes on along the minus strand of VXBO01002238.1, from coordinate 309,838 downwards.
ATCACTAAATCCAAAAGGATAAAGAGCACACAGATGGGAATAATGAAAAACAAAACAGATGCTAATGGAAGGCCGGTAACAGAGAGTCCTAGAGATGAGTATAATGAGGTTTAATTTGATATAGCATTCAATGTACAGGCTCTAGAGGTGGGGCTCAACATTCTCTCAACATAGAAAAGAAGATACTTCAGCAGTAACATCGACAAAAATGCAGACAGGAAAAAGAAATAACAGGCAGGATAACATAGTGATAACCAAGTAAGAGGATGGCAAGTGCTTGGGATAAGTGAGAATGGATTCATCCTGAAGCCACTCAAACAGAAGAACCACAGGAAATACATGCAGTAATAACCAAAAGTCAAATTTCAACTTGCTATCCTCTTCTATTTTTCAGATGAAAGCCTAAATTAATTATAGCATTTCTGTTCCACTCCTTGTCTTAACTTCACTGTTTAGTAAGGAGTACATCTACAATGCATTTCAGAGGAACAAGGGCATCATCACACGGCACGTTACCCAGCTTGGGCACAAATTAGCTACCTCTGGTATTCTGACAGCAGTGTATCCCTAACAGCCCCAAACTGAGAGTGAACTGTCCATCTCAGGATTTATCCAGTCTCAAGACATTTTGGGCTGTGCTAACTTTCCTATGCAGCCTAATTTGACTGTGTCTACACAAGCAGGAGTCAGCTCAGGGCAGGTGTATGTGCATCTGTGTAATCACTAGGGCACCGAAGATATTTCATGATACAACGTAACGGCAATATAAAAGATATACCTAAAGCATTACGTAAAGGAAACTTAGTATAAGTAAATAAAAAGTGCAAATAAGAAAAAAGACAAAAAATGAACACAAATGTCCAAAAAATTATTAGTCAATCATTTCAAAACTCACTGGGAAGACAATTTCTTAAGCTGACCCCCAAACTGCTGAAAGAAAAATACAAAATACATCTAGAGGTATTATTCCTCTCTGTATCTGTATATTACATTCATGAAAAAGGCTTAAAAGTTTTTCACATCAGAAACTTGACATTTATTTACAATCTTAAAAAAGGCTACTAAAATTGAATTGGTCATAATGTAGTACAGTAGCAACAATAAACATTCAAATTTTTTTTAAAAAAAACCAGAATAAAGCATACTTCTCATGAACAAAAAATTATCTTACATTTTCAGATGTGAGAAAAAGAGATGTGATTCTACCATAAATTGTTAGAATATAATAATAACCCTTAATATATTACAGTAATTTACCTTCACATTATGTTATTGTAGTAGATCCTGGAATTCCAGTAGCTGTCTAAAGAACCTACAGTGATAATACATGGCTTGCTCCCAGTTTGTTTTCAGAAATACAAACACTAAATCAAAATTAGCATGCTAAAGCCTGAACCTAGAAGGCAATTAGGTTACTAAACAGAATCAATAAATGCAAAATGAAGCTCTGCATATATTCCAAATAATGCTTTTCCCACCCAATAACTTGTATCCAATTCCTGTTAGGCTGAGCAAAACACCCTAAAACATTTTCCCCTAAAATCAGATAGTATCAATCCAATAATAAAAATACTTTTTGCTTATGCAGAAACACCTCTTCTGAAGTATGTTTTTCACCCAGTACTCTTTCAAAAGCATAGACCATTATTTTAGAGTGGTTTGCTTCTTCTTGCATTACAGTTGCAGCTCAAACAAGCAAAGATCTTCATTTGGCTTGTTAACATCAGAACAGCAGGCCATTGAGAACTTTAAAACAATTTAGAGAACAAGAAGAACAGAATCTATGTGATGTATATTCTAACTTTGCGGGGGAGGCGGTGGGGGGAGGAATTTAAAATGTATCAATCTTCTAAGTGATTTCTAAAGGATCTCTGGAGACTGCCTCATCCACCAGCCCTGCCCAGGGCAGGGTCAGCAAGAGGAGGTCGCTCTGTACCACGTCTGCTCAGGTTTTTAATACCTCCTTGGATGGAGACTCCACAGCCTCTTTGGGCAGCCTGTTCCTGTGTCTTCAACTTATTAATAAGCGAAACAAAACAAAATATGATCATACAAAGGCATTCATTTATGTGGAACTGGGAAGGAAGTAAAAGAAATACTGTTCTTGCAGTTAGCGCTGCCTAAGCCACGTACTGAGGACTCAGCAGCAGCACGTGCTGCGCATCACAGGGCAGCAGAGAAACTGCAGCCCCCCACCACCGCGCACCCCAGCCAAGGGCCCAGCAGGGCAGGACCTGAGGCAAACATTTCAAACCTATTTTCCCTGCTTCAGTCCCTTTCCTTCTGCTTCCTTATTCTTTATAACATCACTATTTGATCAAATCTAGCAGACGTAACACGAGACAGGAAATTTCCTAAATTTCATTCATCATTTGGTTCACGGGAAACTGATGCGAAGCACTTAACATTTCTCAGCCATCTTGCACCCATTTCACACAGCTGAAATTTACTACAAAAGGTGCTGGGCAGTCAAAAACCATGTCTTTTGTGCTGCTGTCTCCTGCAAAACAGGGATAATATTACAGGTTATTGAACTAACTGAACAAAATACCACTATTTAGTCTAGCAGAACGTTTCAGCCTTTTCCGAGATGAAAATAAAGCCTTTCCAATACCTCTTAGCTGCAAAATATTTACTGTTCTGATGCCACTTCGTCTTTTATTCTGAGTACAACCGTTCCTTCTGATAATCTATATAGCGTCATCTGCATAAACAGAGTAAAGAACATTTTTCAGTTTCTCCTAGTTCTGAATGGCTGTTAAAAAGACAGAGGTTAAGGACATAAACAGGACAGTGAAGGCAGAGAACTGCTCGGGGGAAAGAGCAAGGAGAAACACCCTTAACAAAATTAACAATGCCAAAATTTTGCCACTGGCACTGCTCTTCACTATATTTCCCCTGGGTTTGTGAATGCAGCAAGATGAAATTCTGGAAGGGTGGTTGGCAGCTCTTTTTAAGGCTCAAAATCAGATAAAAATCTAAGGTAAAGTTAAGGTCTGCACTGCACCCATCAGAAGTGATTGACCTGGACCGACCAGTCACTGAAAAGTATCGATTCTCTATTTTTAGAAGCAACTATTCAAAGCAATTATTTCCTTAGTCAGTAACTGAAGAATAGGTCACCTGTTACTCCGTAGAGTAGCTATAGATTTATCCAAATCCAGGGATTTTCCAGGAGAAAAATTTCGCATCTCCTCATCAGTGACTTCTGATGCTGTTATAAAAAATTTTAGGTAAAGCGCAAACTCAGCTGGATTTTTTTCTTCATACTTTCAACTGTCATGGGCCTCTACTGTGCCACTATATATACATACCCCTATACATTCATGGGTGATTAACTGATGTCACATTCATGTTCATATTAACATGTGCAGTTTGAAATAAACACAGCTGCATTTATGTCAATGATTTTATATTCAAATATATCTGATTATGCTGAAATAAACACAGCTGCATTTATTTCAGTGATTGTACATTCAGATAAGGATATTTGTTCAGTGTAATGTAATGTTCCTTCACACTGGCAGGGACATTGCTATTCTTTCTTGTATTTTCCTCTATCATTTTTCCAGCTGGAAAATTTTGAACAGAGCCAGAAAAATGGAAACTGGAAAATTTATCTCGGAACCTGGCATATATATGAAAATCCTTCTGCTTATTGTCATAAAAGACTTAAACATTTTTGTATAAAGTATCTGATTTTTTTTATAATTCCTTCTCTGACAAAGAGTAAGTTCACAAAAATACCACCAAAACCTGAAAGTCTGGTGGAAATGTAAGTACCAGGAATGTATTGTGCGAAACCTTAAGAATGAGTCTTTTCAGGTGTGTTTCTGGTCAACTGTTGTTAATGTTAGCATAGCATCTTCAACCACTGTCTTCCCAAGAAAATTAGTTTCAATGGAAACAATAACTGCAAGACTTTCCTTCCTATAATCTGATCAAATTAGGGGTTTGCATGATGTTAATTTTGGCTTGAAACTATCATCTGTCATCTGTTTCTAGACAATAACAAAAGATTATCATATGTAGTAAAAGTGATCAGCCATTTAACTAGATATATCTACCAGGTGAGATCAAGGTCTGGCCCGGTAACCGCCAGAAATGGATCCCCGGAGAAGAGCATGGGAACAAAGCAAACATTTGATGAAACCTCCCCAGAATAATTCCCTGATTTAGAAGGTACAGTTTATGAACCTTCTGAGGCAGAGATGGTGCCAGTTTAGCTCTCAACTGATTTTTCTTCCTTAGTCAGTTGCTTTTTTTGCTTGAAAGCACGACACATGTAAACTTTTAGCATCCATGACATCCCGCAGGAAGACGCTCCATAGCTTAATTAAACAGTATGTGAGGAACCATTCTCCTTTCAGCACGTTAACTGCGAGTTTCATTTGATGGCCCTTAGTTTTTGTACAAAGAGAACAGAGAGGGAACCACTCTTTCATATTCACTGATGTTTTGACTAAGAATCATCATTTAACAGACTCTAATATATTCTTCCTCAATTGTCTCTTTTCCAGACTAAGGATTCCTAATCTATTTGGTTGTTCCTCATGCAGAGGCTGTTGCAAATCTGCTCTGGACCTACCATTACCTCATCTAAGACATTTCTTCTTCCATTTCCAGTCGATTACTCCAGGTCATTCAAACCGCAAATCAACACGTGTGCTCATCTACTAGCTGAGGAGATGCAAACATGTGGTAAGAGGCAGGAGGGAAAGACCAGTTCTTGAAGAAGGTAGCATGATAACCAGAAGATAATCTGACTGTGAAAATTATGATCAGCAAACCACCTACATTTAGCATCCTAATTCTTTACTGATGCCATTATACTAATTCTTCTTGCATTGTCGTTAGCTCTGTAAGTCAGTAACATCTGTTTCCCACAAGTTAAGACACTTGGCTAATGCTGTGTTTGTTAGCTGGTATCACACCAACACTAAGCATCCCCCGTTCCTAAAAATGTCTTCCATACTATATTCTGTTTAGCTATTTAAAGGTTAATATTTAGTTCCATTTGCAATGCTGACCTAGCAAGAAAGAAATTAATTTGGCATTACAGCAGCAACATCAATTTCCCATGTAACTTTAGTAATGCATTTACTGGAAAGAGATTAATATCAATTGCATAAATCATTCACATGCTTTTTCCGGAGTTTGAGACATCTGAGTAATGTCATATATGTTAACTGATATCACTTTGTGCATGCTACATCCATTAATCTATGCCTAGGGTCATCATTAAAAAGCAAAAAAAAATTAAAATCAATCTTTTGTTCTTAATTTTTTTGTGACTTATAACTTACAGTCCAGAGGTATTGATACTCTGACAGAATAACAGTGCTCTGAACTGGGAACAGACATGTCAGAAAAGGAAAACATTTGTTAAATTATCCCTACTGGTAGTAATAACCACTTAATATCTTTATGTGAAATATGGCATAAAGTACTGTCAACAAATAAGGAAATAACTAAAATAAAGTGTTTTGTTAATCAGACACACTTTGATGCCACAAAAGTAGGCTGAAAACAGACATCATTACTGAAATCATGTATCCACTTTCATTTCTTTTGTTTCTACATTGTGTGCGAGCATTCTCACAGAAGTGAAAGCCAAGAGCCTACCTCAGTGATTCTAGCTGTATGTGAAATATTTTAACATAGGACATTGGGAATAACAACTAGTTTTTACTCCAGAACGCAGTTTAGTCTACTACTAAAAGTGGTTGCACTGTAAGAAAGTAGCTTTAAACAGCTTTTGTACTTTTTATTTCGTTTAATGTGCCATTTTTATGTTTGCCTGTATTGCTTTATTCCTGTTCTAGGATATCGCAGTAGTGCCACTGAAATCGCAGTGAAGAAGGGTATTTCTGTTCAGCTGAACATAAACACACACAGGACCACCTTGTTTAACAGTTTTGGAAGCACATTACAACTCTATATTAGAGGGGCAAATGCAACTATCTCCCTGGGTGGATTTCAGTTTTTCTTTGAATACAACACTAACAGTACTGTCTTCTGTATTGGCTTACTTTCCATTTTTTAACTTTTTGCAAACAAAAGGATCCATTTCTGAAAATGTTTTGCAACTCAAATTTTACAGTTTTTTATTAACCACAAGTAAGATTAAGCTCACCTAATTTTAGCTGTCTAAAGTTACATGTCAAGTCTTAGCAACCGGGACTTAGGCACCCTCAAAGGACAATTCATCCTATCTTATCTTTTTGTTCAAAAGATATCTTTCACGGTAAGGCTCAATGGCCTATTTCTCGCCTGTAAGTGGTTACAATGAGATCAGCGGAATTACAATCACTTACCGCAATTTTGAGTGTTGTGCAAAGTGTTTTATAAGTACATTATCCTATTTTTGAAATATAGAAAGATATTTAAAACCTTAACAAAAATGATACCAAGGTACTTGTCAGTCACATGAGACCTCTTACTACATTGCAAATCTCAACTCTTTCCAACTGATTAATATCATTTGCAATCCACCAGCACTGAATTTTTTTATCAGGTTTCTAATATAAAATATTTTATAAGGCTGCTGTAGGAAAATACAAACTAATGTTTGTCAATTATTTTCACTGCAAGGTGGTGGTACATCAGTCAACATAATAATATGAGGTTTGTGGTAATTGAGATGATTGAATCTAAAATTTTACAAATCTTTAATTACAACCTTTTGAACATAAACCACAATACACAAATTACCCAATCATAACACTTTTTATTAAAAAATAAGAATTCATCCAAAGGATAGAAGATTTAATGACTCTTGGCGGAGTTCCACTTTTTGGTTGAAACGAGAATAAAAGCAGACGGCAGCTTCATTTCTAATTTCAAGAAACACAGTATTTTTTAACATTTAAACAGAATTTTATTTGACTAACAAGCAAAAATATGTATTTTCAAAACCTTATAAAAAGCCCCTGTATTTAACAGTATGAATACTGAGATTTATGAACCTCTGTGAGCCAACACTGTTCCTTCAATCCTCAAAAGTAATTATAAAACAGGAAATTGGAGCCACCAGCAGCAGATACTGTTGAGCTTCTGTTTTTTAACCATCCTCACAACATATCAGAGTCTACCACTTGACTCCAGCTTCCTCCTGTGCTCCCCAGGACGTCCTACCAGGCAAGACAGAGGGCATCGTACTCAATCCAGAAGCATGTCCAGGACAGAGTGACCAACCAATACATCTGTGGTGACTGGCAAGCCAGATGATACCAAACAAAAGGATCAATATTTGAATTTCCTTTGCATTTTTCTTCAGTGAAGCCACAGCTGGCAGCGTCAACAGAAGTTTTTCAGATCCCAGCTCTCTACATCAAGAGCCTGGGGAACCAAAAGCTATAGCAATTTTGAGCCCACCTTGAAAGCACTCTGTGATGGAGCCATGAAGGCACCTTGTGGCAGTCTTGGCACAATGGAAAAAAAAGGCGTGGATGCCTCTGTGGGCAGAGGTGTATTTTGAGCTCAGAGGAACTTTGGTCCTGTGAAAGCACTATGAGCCCTATAAGCTATAAACTATAAGCAGTTCTTACAGACTTTTTGAAGGTATATTTCTGTAGCAGTTGTAGAAATAGAGCACAAACGCATGACAGCATGAGCCAGGCTTTGTAGCCTGCTAGAACAGGTGCTGACGGGCTTTGGTCTGTCCAAGATGAGGTATGTTAAAGAGTCAGTCATCCATATCGTCTGATGGCATCCTCTGGACTACCACAGGAATCCAACATGTTTGAGGTTTCTCCTGATTCAACACTCAGAGAATCTAGTCATCACCAACGCTCTCACAGGACAGCATGAACCAATCTGTAGATTTCAACCTTTACATAAAAGCAAAGAAAAATTTCCATGACCAAGAGCTTCTGATGTTTCGTGGTCTGTTTCAGAGCTATAAGATAGCTGCAATTGTGTTTCTAATACAACTCATTGTGGTTTGGCCCATTCAGCCGTGCTTTTGGGCTAGGAGAAAAGTGATGTCACTGTTAGCTATATTTCTTTTCTCTGAATCCTGACATAAATGACATCTTTGCAGCCTGCATAAGCAATGGTCAAATCTTTGAAGTTCCCATGCTTTAGGGTCATTGCCAAAATATATCCTCTCTTTTGCAGAGCCAGAACATCAGACTGGCATTCTGCACAAAGGGTTGAACTGGCACCAGCGCTGTAAAAGTACTGGTTTCTTTTTAATGATTAAGATATCTGCTTTATGTTTTCTTTGTCCACTTTGCAAAATACATGTGAAAGGCTTCATGTGTATGATGTAAAATTAATAAATTAAATAATTGTTAGCTCATGCAGAAGCAAAGCTACTGCAGTTA
>VXBO01002238.1:238629-301474 GCA_013400135.1 Rhinoptilus africanus | reverse complement strand
CCCCCCCAAAAAAAAAGTTTTCTGGCACTGTAGATATCATCTCCAAAAACATCTGGTACAGGAAAAAATGACTAAGCAAATAAAAACAAACAAATCTTAGCCGAAACACAGAAGAGGCTTCTGACTAAATTGACGCCATCAGAAATAACATGCACTAAGCCAACACAAGACGGTAGGGGCAGCTGGCTAAAATAAACTTTAAAGTCATTTAGATCCACACAAAATAAAATGCCTGAAACACCAATTTGTCTTGAGTATAAAATGCCAGATTCTCTGAAGAACATTTTTACATCAAAATCTTGGTCTGACTCAGTCAAGAAGGACTTCTTTGTATATAGTAAGAGTGAACGCATCCTTTTTCCCAAAGCACTATATTCCGCAAAATTCACAGTTTTGCCGGAACAGATAGGATGAGGAGTGAACATTTGTACAGCACTGCATTGTTAACTGTGTTAATAATTTAATGAATTCATGGATAAAAGGAAAAGGAATTACAACTGACCAAATGTATACATTTCAAATGTGACATTTATTTCCTTTAAATTGATTCGATGTCTAGATAACTGTACTTCCATTTTCCCCTGAAACTAACTCTCGTTTCTTGTGAAAATTGACATTAGCCAAAAATTAAGTTGCAGTATGCAAAAAACCTAAATTCTCATCTGTTTCCTTTATCCTAATGATAAATTAATGTTAAAAATTTATTTTGGGCAATATATATTCGTAAATATTAATAAAAGTTAACAAGGGAGATTCCAGTTAGAACACTAGCTTGAATTATGGGAAACACAAATGTAAATTCCTGACATACTTGCAAAGTTGATAATTGTCTCTCTCCTTCACTCCTCTGTCTGTTATTTACAAGACAAAGGCTTCAACCACCATTCTTTGTTTTCTATAACTGTGTTTATTTTACAGCAATGACCCTTTCACTAGTATTAGATTCATTAAGTTAAGCGCAAGCTACAAACTGGTTAGGTAGCTCTTCTTCTGAAAAGGATCTGGACAGTTTAAGGGATCATAAATTTTGTAGAAGTCAAGAGTGTCGTGCTGTTGTGACAAAGATTGGACTGTCACACAGCAGAAGTAAATAGATTGCAAGGCATGTCATGTAATAAACTCTACACAGTATTGGCACCAGCTTATCTGAGTATCATGTTCACCTTGGACCATTTCCTGTCAAGAAAGGCATGGAACAGCTGGAGAAAGACCAGAGGAAATAAAGAATGATAGAAAATTTGGAAAACGTGACCATTAAGGAACTACTGAAAAAAAATGCAGTTATTTAACCTGAGGAGGGAAAGGCCAAGGAAGAGTACGATAACAGCTTTCCATTAAATCAAAGAAGAAAGGAATAGTCCGCTTTCTGTGCCTATAGGACTGGACAAGAATTAATGCATTTTTGCTAAGAACATTTCTACATAGAAAGAAAATATTTCTTACACTGAGCAAATTGCAGCGTTAGAATGGATTGCTGCTTTCTCATTGAAACTTTCCTAACTGAAAGCCTCTGAAAAGGATAGATAAATATCTGTCAGGAACGGCAAAAAATAGTGTATTTTGCCTCTGAACAAGAGGGTGGACTAAAAAGAAATCCCAATGCCTGTTTCAATTACATTTTTTATGATTTTTTGAAAGCGAGGCACTTCAAAATACCAAACTGGACATTGGTTTTCAGACTACATAAAAACACACCTCTCTGTCTCAAACAAATTCATACTTGTCAACGCTGCTTAATACAATAATGATAGCCATTACAAAAATGAAAGCATATTAAATAGCATTTCTTCTGTATGTGTTAATCTTTTTCCTGCTTTCTACAGGTTTAATACTCTTTTTCTCTTCTGAAAGGTATTGACCTCCATTTCTGCAATATAAAATCATAGTCATTGAAAAATAGTACTAGAAGGGAACCTTCAGTTCTATCAACCAGCTCTTTCAAGAAAATACAGAATGCAGCCAAAGAGAGGAAAGTCATTTACGGAATCACATTTAACACAACTTCTGTTTTGAAAGCAAATCATCAATAAATCCTCCATGGGTACGACTGTCTGGTCAGTTTTGCCCCATCCTAACATAGCTTCATTAAGCCCAAGATTATTTGCAGTGAAAATGTTATATGAACCAATGTCAAAAGTTCTACTAAAGTTACATAAGGTACAGGGTTATATCACTGTATAGTATAACTATTATATTTTCTAACTGCATTGTGTTTATGTTTAAAGATTTAATAAATCCTTACAAAACTTTAACTGTAAAGAACCTTTAATACCTCTTAAGTAGTAGGGATCTTAGATTTCAATGACATACTCACGTTTATTAACAATAGCATCATAACAGACAAAGCAAAAATCTTAGAAAAATCTATAAATCATATCCTGATAGCCTATTTCCTTCAGGCCTATGTAGCTCTATAAGATAACTCTAACTTGAAATCATTATAAAATTAACATGACCTGTTTTCATGGAATCACAGCATCATAGAATGGTTGGGGTAGGAAGGGACCTTTAAAGATCATCTAGTCCATCCCCCCTGCCATGGGTAGATCTTTCACTAGATCAGGCTGCCCAAAGCCTCATCCGACCTGACCTTGAACACTTCCAAGGATGGGGCACACGCAACTTCTCTGGGCAACCTGTGTCAGTGTCTCACCGTCCTTACTGAAAAAATTTCTTCCTTATAGCCAACCAAATCTATCCTCTTTCAGTGTAAAACCATTGCTCTTTGTCCCATCCCTACAGGCCTTGGTAAAAAGTCTTTCTCCAACTTTCTTATAAGCACCCTTTATATACTGAAAGGCTGTGATAAGGTGTCCCTGGAACCTTCTCTTATCCGGGCTGAACAACCCCAGTTCTCTCAGTCTTTCTTCACAGGAGAGGTGCTCCAGCTCTCTAACCACTTTCGTGGCCCTCCTCCAGACTCCTCTGGCAGGTCCATGTATTTCTTGCAGTGGGGCCCCCCGAGCTGGCTGCAGTACTTCAGGCGGGATCAGTTTTATAATCTGTTCTTTGAAAAAGGCAATTCCAATGGGATATTAACAATTGAAAGGTGGTACTCAAAGAGCATCAATACACTACTGTATAAATGTTGTACGCTACTGTTTGGATAATAGGAGGGGATAGATTTTATCATTAATAACAATTTCATAAAATATCCAATAATCAGGGAATGTTCTTTGACCCGTTAAGGTACTCTAAGCAACTACTTCGCTGACATATAACAAAAGATAAAATGAATTTACATATGAAATGTACACAATATTATTATCATTCTTGCTAATACATTGTCATCATGAGAAAGTAAATGAAGGTATTAATTTTATTCATATTTGTATTTTGGAGGTGTCTGAATATGCAAAGGAACATCACAGACTCATCATGCTACAACGTAAATAAACACAGTATTTCAAATAGCATCTGCCTCTATGACATGCTGTTATTGTCAAAGTATATAAAGTCTGAATGCTACCTTTGAACCGAATAAGTGTTTTAATTTAAAAATATAATTAATTCTATTGTTCAAAAACTAGACTTAAAGCATCACGAAATTATTCATATTCACAAATAATTTGATGGCTGCTACTGATCCTTTTCATTGCAAAGCAGCTTAACAAAATAAAGGAAACTTCTCAGCTTGGCCAACTGAAATTTTCTGATACAAAAATTCATAAAATAATAACTATCATGAAATAGTATCCACATTTTTTTAAAAAATACATAACTATTGTCTGAGCCTTCCGAGACATACCTTAAAAACAAGATACTCTTTGTTATTCACTACATCATTTACACCTTTTACATAATGTAATCAGAGGACTTAAATAACTCAATTTAATATTTATCCAGGAACTGGCAGCCAGTATGCCACCCTGAGGGATGTAACTCTTCATAAAAAGCTCATTTTACAAGACACTGGCAGTTTTGGCATTACCAGCACTTCTCACATAAACCATGCTGAAAACTACATCTTATCCTGCCAAATGCCTTTTGTACATACAGTGTTTAACAGTGCTCTGTAGGTCTGTAAACCAATAGTAATAGATTTAAGCTAAAAATCTGGAAATACACATGTATCTAACACAAAAATTTAAACAACTCTACATATTCATATATATTCATTTATTTACCTACATATTCCACACACATATAAACATACATGATTAAAAATATTCTTTAAATTAATATGCTAACTATAACTCTTGTAGAAATAATTTCTCTTTCAATTTGCAGTAGTTTCCTAAAGTTTAATTCTGCCTCTATTGATGTCGGAAGCAGAACCTCCATTAACCTTGGCACTATGGAATTAGGCCACAAGAAACACAAAGAAATACATTTAAAGACAGCATGTATAGGTCTGTAAAATCTTCTAACTATGCAAGAATGGGCTTAGCACTTTACGAGGTTAACTTGTCCAATAAACTTCCAAATTGTGTTTTAAAATCATACATTTTAAATATTACATGTGGTAAGAGATGGACCTGATGAAATGTACACTCTAGGTAATAAAAATCTTCACAACTCTTTTTTACATTTGAACAGTCTGATTTTATGTCATACTCTGCCTGAAGTGAATTGGTGAGTTAAGCAGCCTTTAATGCAAGTCTTTAGAATTCAGACACTTTTTATAAAGATGAGTGATACTGTTAAAAGCATTATAAAGATGAGTGATATGATTAAAAGCATGACAACTCCATAACATAAAATAATGCCGAAAATGCTTACCACTTTCAAAACAGGCATCAAATATAAGATGTCCTTTTTTAAGCTGTCCACAATAGCCAGGTGGGAGAACAGTGAACTTGCTCACGTTCCCTGCTATGATATCATCACTTCCTATGGCAATACCTGTTGCAGTAAAAGGAAAAAACAAGCATGAGCATAAAATGAAAAAATATTTAAAACAGTAGAAGGATATTCACCCATGCTTTTCTACATCGCATGAAGTCTGCACAATTTAACATATGCACCAGTAAAGGAACTCTTTCTTTTCAAAGTTTATTTAAGAATTTGGATATAGTAATGGCATCATATATTAAAGCTTCTCTACATAACAAACCACACAGCCTGGTTTCTTGCACATGCACGTCCTGTGGCTGAACACTCTCGTATGCGATAGTCTGATGTTCAGCTGCACCCACTTCTTTTGACTGGAGCTCTGAAACATATATTCTATATGGATTCCCCAGAATTGACCTCATCGGCAGCATCTTCCTTTATCATAATCCTCAGCAGCATCTTCCTCACTATGGGCATTAATGGGATCTTTTCCATCTATCCCACTGCCTACTTTCATGCATCATGAACTTAAAACCTTTGAGACTGTTAAGTCCCACTCATATTTGAAATTTGAAAATTATTAGAGAGAAATACACTCATGTGTATTGTGATCATGCAAGCCTTGCTTGCTTAGGAAACAAAACTCATAAAAAGAACTTAAATAAAGAAAAAAGTTTTAAAACATGGGGTCAATTTCATAATAAATATATGAGGACATAAATTTTCTATACAGTGGCATCATTTTTGAAAAAATGCCTTGGCAATGTATATATTAAAAGCTTTGTCCTTCCAGTCACATTTTACTGTCCTACACATCGCAATACGCAAAAAAATTGTTTCCAAATAGGGATAAAAGAACAGTGATTTCTTTTCATTTGAGAAATGTACAAGGAAGTAAGTTAACATTTGTATATTATATTATACATTAATATTATAATGCAGTGAAAGAAATATACAATAATATAACTGGCTGTTCATTCTTCTGACATTGGCTTAGCATTTTCTGCACTATTTACTGCTTGGAGAACAAATATTTAACAATAGAAAAACTTTTTTCTGTGTTACAGAAAACTAGAAGAAATGTCTATGTCTTCAACCGCAGAAGGCATGTGATGGAATAATGGGATGATAATATCTTATTTCACTCTGATAAATAGGGCTACTAAGGCTTCTAGAAATAGACTTTTGGTCTGTACTGATTTTTTGACATTTAAATGGGTTACGGGGGATGATAAATGTGACACAAAGCTCAATTTGTTTTATTTTTATATTGAAAACTATTTCACACAAATGTTACAAGCAATTCATATTGGCCCTGAATGATGAAAACAGCTTATTAATTAAAACTGACCTTTCCATACATAAATGTATTCCACCTCTTGAGGCAAAACACCTTTGCTGAGGTAACAAATTACGTATTAGTGACACCACAGTTAAAGGGTCTGTCAGGCTTTCTATTATATATCCGTATTTTCAGACATATATAAATCTCAGATTAAAAAATATGTATATCCAGGTCAACACTTGGCATATAAATCCTCAGTCTTCCCAGGGAAGAAATCTGAAACTTCCTCTCTTTGAGAAGTACTACAACAGAACAAAGAGAATTTAGACCTTTTCTTACTTTACCATGATCCAAAAAGTTAGATACTAAATAATGCATGCTATTATTTTTTAGCAAAATTATTATTTGCAGCCTCAAGGTTATTTGTTTTAGATTGAATATTTACCCACAGATAGCAATCTGAGGCATATAAATTGTTTTCCTTAAATGTAAAATTGCTACTTATGATATTTCTAGCTGGACGGTTTTCACCAGCATGCTGATACAATTTGCTTAAAGGCTGGTAACGTCAGAGGCAAACTTAGACCTGGATGGGGCATCTGTGTACCTGTATGGCCATGATCATGTCACTTAATACAGTTCATCCCTCTGCATCATGCAACCTGTAATTCAGAACAGCAGCCACAGGAAAACCACATCATCAGTTTCAGTTCTGTGCCACTTTGATTAAGAGCCCCCATGTAGCTGTCACAGGTAGTCAAGTTAATCGTTTGTACACATGGAATCAAGGATACAAAGAAAAAAATCAGGGAAAACCTGCAGATCTCCCCCAAGAATGCATGAGCTGACAGGGAATGAAGTGAAAGAATGGAGGCAGAGACTCAACTGAGTAGAGCAGTAAGACTGAACCTGTCCTGGTAAATGCTTGCTTGTAAATCTCAGCTAAAAGTAATAGGCTTCTTGTTTTTCTTAACAGATAGCTGGGAAACACCACCGAGATAAAGATGAAGAAACTAGAAAAGGTTACATTCATAATACTGCCACCATAAGACAGTGTAGGAAATGCAAGCAGAAGACAGAGCTACATCCCCTATTCCACCTAACTGACAAATCTGAGTATCTGCCAATGGAGCCTTTACACAATGCAGAAGGAAGCTGTCAAGTAACTGTGTCCTAGCAAAAAGTTTCCATCTGCTCCTCCTGGCCTAATGTAGCCATTCGGGAATGAGAATAAAATCATCAAATAGCCTGTAATTCATAACCATTTAACAATATTAATATCTCCTTGCATGTTCTTTATTACACAGTACTTTGACTATTCAGAAAGTAATGTTATTTTTTGAGTTATATTATCTTTAGTAAATCTCTAAACATGCAAAACTGCACTCTTTGAACTTCACGTTATTATATAGCACAACAGCATTATGTCCCTTCTGGCACTTTCTCCTTGGGCGATAAAGAAAAGGCCAGACTGCTGGCCGAAACAGCGCCTGCATTGCTGTATTACTGGATTATAAGGCACGGCTTCACGCTTGTCTGTTCAGCAGATGCAGCGAGCGTTGCTGAGAATACATTACCAGATGGAGAGAACTGTTACACTGTGCCGTGATACTGCCCTCACAACTGGGCAGCCCTAAGTATATTTTCCTGACCGAAGGTAAAAATGTATGACAGATCTTGTAGGGAAGGGAAACAGTATTTCAATCTGAAATAAACCGAAAGGGAAAGAAAGGAATTACCTGAAGTATATCCTGCACGTTACACTTAAGGAGATCATATACTCCTTTGAAAAAAGGTTAGGTAAAACAAGCAAAGGCAAAAGTAACTGAGCAAAGACATTTTCTCAGACTGTAGGTCTTATTTTGTCAATTATTTTTCTTATAGGTTGTAAGACACACAGCTATTTTATTCTAATTCTTCATAGCTTAAACGCCTGGAGTCTCCAGCAAATCCCTAGGATTTACATTTACCACAGTATTAAACTTTAATGGTAATTTTCTATCAGGTATAAAATCTGTAGGTGTCTGAAATCTCTGTAACTATATAAGATTTTAAAATAAAACTTGGACAGAGTCTTCTGTAATCTGCATTCATCACTATTGTCATCACGGATATACTTCACATTAAACTAGTGAAAATGAATTGAATCAGTTACGGGGGACTGGGATTCTCTGGAGGAAGAGTTTGGAAATTTCCAGAGCTTCTTACTGTTCTTACATCCAAAGGGTAAAGTCATGAGCTTTTCATTTAGGCAAAGATCAAAGCAGTATTTGCTACAATAAGCCTCATGCAAATTTAGGTACATTTTCTTTAAAAACTGCAGTTTCTAGAGGAAGCCACCTCTTTAGTAAATAATAGTTACTCTTTGAATTGAGTAAACAACAGGCCCAGCTTCCAGCTGTGACAAACTTCAGAATCCAGGAGTTAGCAGCCGGAAGCTACCCTCACGCTACATTAGGTAGGAGGGCACAGCTGCATTAAAACAGACATAGAAAAATACAGAGCGAATTTGCCTGGAAAACCTGCATCATTCTTACAACCAGACTTATTGCCTAACCAGGCCAGCCAATTAGAAAGGTAAGGTAACACGAACAGATATGATAACTGCACGTAAACTTTGTAGAAGTCTTTAAATATTACAGATGTCATCAAGGCACCTCTCATTCTGTTATGGGATCCTTATTTTAGAAAAAACATCAGGATACATTTCACTACTGAAAATTTCTATGGTGTAAAGATCTAATAGCCAGATTCCCATCATTCAGGGACCAAGAAAAGTTTCCAGGTATCCTAGCAAAGAGTTTCATCCGCCTTGAGCAGTATTGCTGTTGCAAACCAATACAAAGAAGTGAACCTGAACTCTCAGTACAGTTTGCGATAAACAAAAATTCATTCAGATGACCAACGGCTACTCCTGTTGGCTCCTAAATATAACAAGTCTCTGGATGAACATTGCTCAACTCACATTTTGGACAAGCAACACTTCTGGAGGATATGCCACTAACAGCATCTTCTCCACTGCAAAGAGTGTACTTTCAGCAAAATTCTTTTATATTTGTATTTGTAAAGATCTATGGTCTTAATAGCTGATTATGTTCTCCTGTTCTTTGATAATTATTTTTAAATAAGAGCTTTTATATCATTGTCCCTAGGCTTCAGCAACACGGATATTCAGGAAGTCTTATTATTTCTGCTTCAGCTCTGAATGCTCTATGACCATTCTAAAAGTCCTATAGGCAGCAGCAGGCAGGAACTTGGAATTCCAGCCCCACTAGCTTAAAAAAAATGCTAAAAAAAAAAAGAAAACACAACTGCCATTTTGATCTTCACAGCCATGTATCCTGCAGCAAGGACTGGGTATGACCCCGAGAATCTAAACATACTGCAGAAAGTGCTGTCAGTCTGAAATGTACTTAATTCATGGTCACTGTGAGCTGCAAACAAATAGAAGAAATTATGTTAAGACTACAAATCCTGGGGTTTAGGAGAACAACAAGCATGGTACCAACCACAACGGCTGCCTCACGTTCAGGTCCTGTGCCCATACCATCACCAATACCTATTTCAAAGGTCAAGCAGAATAAGGAAAATGTTGATTATCACAGACAGCATTGTCAGAGAGCCTGGTCTAGTTCTCAAAAATAGTAATTTTGCATTGTTATTTAGAAACCAAATTTGAGATAAAGCATCTTTAAAGTAATTGTCTCCTCAATTACTTTCCTCCTACAGTTTGACCAAAAGACTGGTTGTCAAGAGTCTGTCTCTGAACTGCAAGAAGATATTCATATCCAAGAAAGCATTCAGAATTAAAAAAACCAAGTACAAGTTTATCAGAGATTATTGGGTAAATTCTGAGCTTTGCAAAGGTTCTGAAAGTACTCACGAAAAATAAACTACACACTCACTGCTGTGGATTTGAAAAAGCTTGGGTAAGCTTGCATAAATAGGAAGGCAACATTGTAATTTCTTGGTGGGTTTGTGTTTTGGTTTTGGTTTTACTTTTACTGCACAAGTTACTGCTTCTACAGTGGCTACAAGACAACATATCCTTCCAACCTGCCTAACACAGCTCCTTGACTAATGCACCATTCACTGTTTCTTTTGCATTAGAAGGAATAACTACATCTAAATATCTCATACTTCTTTAAATACACATATCCAAACTGATTTACTCTAGCAGAAGGTATGGCATAGGTGTCTCAGTCAAAGCTGAGAGTTGAAAAAGTCTTGTTCTTATAGTAAACATGTCAAAGGAAAATGATCCGTGAAGACCCTACAAAAGGCTGGTACAAAAGTGCCCACAAAGGGCACTTTGCTCAAATGCTCCCATTGAGCAGGCAGCAGGCAGACGGAAGACAAGCAGGAACAAAAAAGTGCATAAGGTGTTTAGCACAAAATCAAGCCATCAACTTACTGATGTAAGTACTGATCGAGTATGAGAAGATGATGAGAAATCTCCACTGCCCGGTCCATTAAAAAAAAATAGATCCAGATAGAGAGGCCGTTATCAACCCAAAGACAATTATAGATCCCTTAAAAAATCTAGAACATTGACCTGAAGACAAAATCTGGCAGACAAATAGTGCTCCGAACAATGACTCCTCACTCCTTAGGAGTTTAGAGGAACAGAAAATAAGTCAACTTGTGTTGCCTTGTATTCATTTCATATGTAATATTTGTTTCCAATCTTTAACCTAAAAGCATAACTTCAAGCTTTAATTCAAGAATATTTATTTATTAACTCAGTGTGGGCTATCTCCAAGGATATACCTTCTTGTCAGAGGCAAATGGCAGTGGAATTTTTTGTATCACTTTAGTGAACCCCAAAATGTCCAACAAGGTATGAACAGTTTTTCATCACAAAAATAAAAAAGAATCAATTAATGCTTTGAACTCAGTAAGCAAGGAAAAAAATAATATCCATTACTCTTACTCTTTTTACTGTATTTATAATCTCTAAACTATCCACTGAAACATTCATCACCAGAAATGAAAAAAAAAAACCTGAAAAAAGTAGTAGTGCTAAATATGCTAACTGAAAATATGTTTCCTTAAAAACATTTTAAGAATCAGTGAATTTCATCTGATATACAGATTTATTCTTTAACAAGTATTTGGCATCTTGATAATATCAAAGATACCACATGATGCAACAGTTGCTATAGTAGCAATACTTCTTTAAACAAAAAACAGATCAAACCAAAGCATAAAACACACCGATTGTAAACCAAAATACTATGCATCACATACCTCCCCAACTACCAGAGAGAAGAGTAAATAATAGCTACTGAGCTCAGCTAGTCCTCAGAGTTGCATCTGCAAAAAGTCATTGTATCAGCAAGTCCATCCTTCCTGGAAGATAAGAGATGGCTCAGAGAATTAGCTCTGCGTATGAATAACAGGAGATGCTGAAACTCCCGTTGAAGATTGCATGGGAATTTGAGTTCTAGGTCAGCAAAAATTTTCTCAGGGAAAGAGGAAATTTTGTGTCTAGGGATTCTGAGGCAGAAAAAGAACTGAAGAGTTAAAGCAGATCCCTTCAGTGGTACTAACAGAACTCTATCGGGTAAAACTTTCTTTCATAGGGTCCTATGTGTTTTCAAAATCTGTAAGCGACTGATTTCCTAAAGACAACGAGCGCATGTGACCTGCAGAAAATACCGAGTCAAAACAGGCAGACAATTGCAGGGTTTGGAATTGTAGTTGGTAGAAAATGCCAGGTTAAGGGCAAAAGCCCATACTACTACCCACAGAACTAGAAAGAGAGGTTGGTGGTTGAAGTCATTCACTAGTACTGGTACTATCCTAAAATTCTGTAAATATTTCCTATGCCGCCTAATCCTGGAACAAATCGGCTTTTGTGCAACTGGTTTTGTATTATATGTCAGGGAGAATGGAGAAAGTTGGAAGGAAGGAAGGAAGGGAAAGTTTCATATGCTATGTATATATCAATATATACATAGGTATGCTGGGTATATATCTATGTTTCAACAGCTGTATGAAGCACTGATTTAACAAAAACATGAGATCTAGCTTAAACTTTCAGGTATATTAATAATACACATGTATATGTAATGCATTTTCAAAAACCTTTCTTTGACAAAGTTTTTAATCATGCAGAATGATTACCTGCAAAATGCTTACTAGAAGATATTTCTGAACAACCTCAAGAAGTAGCACGAGCCAAAGGATATTGATTCAGTTATAGTTGGTGCAGATCAAACTTTAATTTCCATGTATAATACTTCAGGTTTCATACAGAAGGTATGAAACAGACAGACTTAATCCATACTTACACTGGTAAAGCAACGGAGATCTGGTCTACAGCCTACACTGACCATTTCCCTCCTATGCAGTAAAATTGCATTTTACTGCAAAAACTATTTTCAGTACAGGAACATTACTTCCTCTAGGTTTGTTTTTTTCTTTATCCGCACTGTATATTCTAGAATAAATAGTTTTTCTGATTTAAGAGCACAAGACGTGATTAACCAACAGTCAGGTTATCATATCCCAACCAGCAGTGAACACTATGCAAATCATGTGGTCTTTATACTACAAGAACGGCGTAATTAAAATCAGTTTACTGACAGCATAACTGAAAGAAGTCATGACAAAATAAATTTCTAAATTAGAAATAACTCAGGTTGAGGCAAGCTAAACGCAACTGAAACCTCCGATACATAGCAACCAATGCCATGACCCTGACCCATGACTATGTACCCTTCAATGACTAATAAAGTGGAAATCTCCATAAGTTAACAACTTCATGTGTCTCTCTTCTTTAAGACCAACTGATTCTCAGCTGGGAAACTCAAAAGGACCCAGTAAGTAATAATTATTCCTGGTTTAACAGTGAAGTAGGTTTATTTCAGCTTTCTCAAAAGACCAAGGCTTTATTTTTATCGTCCTAGGTTTCATACTCCTTACTCCTGACTCATGTTCAAAACGCTTGCCCACAAAAGGCATCTCCTAGAAGTACTAAGTATGAAGGACTATGGAAATCTTTCAAGAGCATTGGCAAGATCAAGTAAAAGAAACATATAAACAGTGCTTTTTCTCTTTATGAAAATTACACCTTTCATGTCAAATTCCTAGCACTTTTAACGTCTTAATATGTTTGCTGTTTAAACACAGGCTTTCCAGACCTGTATTTAAAGGGATGTCGATGCCATATTTTGGAAGACGCGACCTTATCTGTTGTGATCCCAGCAAGCCCAAAGGAATCCAGCTGTAGCTGTGCTGCTGCACCTGAGCAAATAAGCTGTATCATGGGCATTTCAGGTTCAGCACTGAGGTAATACAGCTGTGCCTTGTAATTTGGATCAGGCTTTTAGCTCGTTCTCAGGTGTTCTCCAAAAGCAACCAGCCTGGTGAGCCTCAACACAGGCCAGCTGTGGTACTACACCATACCCACTATTCACAGGTATTTCGGTTTTTCGGTATCTAAGGTGTGATGACTGTAAATTTGTTGTGGATGCACCTATCCAAAGAAAAATATGTATTTGGTTATCACTGTGTCAGTCCAGCATTCAGGAGACTTGAATTCAATTCCTGGCTCAACCACTAACATCATTATCCCTGGGAAAGTAAACTTTCCATGAGGGCTCCACAGAACACACAATCCTGTGGGGATACAGAGCAGCAGTTTCGCATAGCACCCTCTTTCTCTTCCAGACCTTGTACTTCAGAAATGATGGGAAGAGAGGCAATGGCACAGTGCTACAACTGCTTGGGCTACTGTTATAAGTGAAAACTGGACATCATAAGTTCACTGACAATTTCCATCCTGCGTATTACGCACGATAACTCATGCCTCCTTCTTTGGGTTGAACTTCTATTTTTCTTTGGCTCTTGAATATGTATAATTCAAAGGTACGGGTTTACCCTTGTTTCCTATTTCCTTTTTGTTTAGAAGTAGGCATGTCTTCTGTCAGTCAATTGAAGTCAGCTGTAGCTTCAGACACAGTTAATTTCTTCACTTTGTAGTTAAAATCTTCTTGACTACTACACATTTAAAATAAGTTGGGGATTTTAGTACGACTTCTGGAATAATCTGTTCCTCAAGGTTCCTGAAATCAATTACACTATTAATTACTGCCATAATTATAATTACTCATTGAAACAACTCCTTTAACTTCTTAGTTGAGAACAGCATCTTTCCTCTTACTTTCCAAAACAGTCCATTCCAAAAAGTAATATTTCTTCCACCCAAGCATTGCCGACTCACATTGCTGAATTTACTCTTTAGTTAAGAAACATTTTAACTTAATACAGTACCTCATGTCAAATAATTAGACCATTGCAGTGTTTTATTTTATTTGCAACATTTAAGTACTGTATAGCAAAAGATTTAAATATTGTTTCAGAATTCCTGTTTTCTAACATAAAAACATCAGCAAAGCAAACTTGATGTATTAACTTTCTTGCATCAGCAACGTAACAACAGGAATTTAACTACAGAGAACCCTACTAACTAATACACCATATTCAGCATTTTTTAACTATGCAAATCCTAAGTTGATACAATATTTATAGGAATATGAAATGCACACAAAGTATTTCAAATATTCATAATACAAGCCAAAATTCTACCTACAAGGCTTGCATACAGAAAGCCCTGAGATCAAATTGCTGATTATTTGTACTGCTTTGAAATAAAATAACCAGCAGATATACTGGTATTCTGTGTAGTTACAAAACATCTGTTATTTTGCAGCACTACAGACCTCGGGTATAGGTAAGTAGTACAGAGGGAAGTTTATCTCGCAATCCTATTTCTCACGGACAGTTCCCCTGAAATAATGCTACTGCCTTTGGATTTGTATAGGTTATTTGAGGAATATTTCATTAATCAAGTGCATCATACTATTTCATCTGCATTACATATGCATGAAAACATGACAGTCACTTGACAGGTGTTATCTAGCTCTAAAGTTTACTGTAAAGATTACTGTAATTGCACAGTAACTTTGCCGCTTATTGCAAATGAAAACACATCAGTAGACCTGTAATGAATCCAGCTGGGCTTTCTTTGGAATGGATTCCTGCTGCTCTGCTCTGGTAATTCACAGGAACTGATGTTCCACTTGCTTTTTGGAGACTGAAACTCAACACATTTTTCAAGGTGGTTATGAAACAATATGTAAAAGCAAAACCTTGCTAGTTTTTACTCATGATTGTGAGATCCACTGCTAAGTAAATAGCTCTATGAACTAGAATGTAAATGAAACACAGCTAGATAGCTTATCTATTTAATTATAATAATTTAAGACAACTACTTTCTTCTCCTGCCCCCTTTCCTACACTTGACTTTTGCCACAATGAATCTACAAAATCTGCCAGTTAACCGTACTGAGAGAACAGGGACATACACATATACTAGGAAATGTATGTATCACACTGTATATGTTCTGGTGTCTAACCTCATTACATGACTCATCCTAAACCAGAACCAATCATGAAAACACTTTACTATACACATATATATATCAAACTCAATGCCAGGATCATGGCCCTAGATTTAATACTAAAGCCCACATCTCTGAATTTGCATAGCCTGGGACAAAATGAAATTGAAGTCATTATTACTATTTTGGTAGAGGAGACCAAACTATTCCGACATACAAGTAGTAAAATTACTTCAAAAGAATTTACTTACAAATCTAAGATTAAAAAACACAGTACTTCTTAAATGACAGTCTTAGCCTCTGTGGCAATCTCAAGAAAATGATGAGTTGTGGGTACAACGCAACAGGGAAGCTGGGATATGGGACACATAGATGTGCACCCACAACCAACGCTTGATTACTTGTAAATTGGTTTACCTCTATTGTAGATTAACTGCAGACACAGCTTGAGCCTGGAAGAACTTATTAGCTCAGGTACAACGCAAACTGAACATGGCAATTCTACACCAAGGCTCTGCCAGCCAACTACCTTTGGGGATTACTTGAGAAATCTGAGCTGGCTTATACAGAATCACATAGTTCTGGCAAAGGGCAGCACAATCAATCCTCCAGAAACAAGAGTGATGTAGCACGATGCATATTCCTAGGTGGGTCTGCTGGAGCCAGCCTGCATCCAGCAGCACCGCTGCAGAGCAGGGGCAGCACTGCTGTATCTGACTGACATTAGCAGCAAATATCTGTACCAAACTCCTCTTCACATCATGTAGCACCTCATTTATCCAGGGATTGGTGCTTTCTGCTCTCAGGGTACCCTACCTTTTTATTGGGGGGAAAAAAAAAAAAAGGTAAAGGTGACTACACAGTAATTTCACTCTATTGCCTTTGTCCCTAAACAGGTGTTGCTGAAGGAAAGAGGAACAGGAGGAAGGAAAACCTCTGAGTGTAGATAAGTTGTCCATTTCTTCTGTGAAAGATGACAGCTATTGTTACTACACGTCCCATTTGGAAACCAGGCCTGTGCTGCAGATCTAAGTTTCCCAGTCCTGTTAGTGGCCCCATGTGGAGATCAATCCAGTTACATTTTAACACAGGAAGCTGACTTTAAAAACTATTTTAATGAGCATTATATCTATAAAACCTAACTTCAAAAAATAGAAATGCTATGTAGGCCATATAAATGCATTCTGAGATTGATCTGGTTTTTTGCATTTATTGGCTGCCTCCTAAATACAGTGACAGCAACACTAAAGAAACTTGCAGAAACTTCTGTTCTACAAATTTCAGCATAAAACCTATTAAAATTCTCAATATGTCTCATTTTACTTTTTACAAATTCAAAAACCTCCTCTCACAAGCACTAATAATTAATAGGGTGCTTTGAACTTCACTGAAAGAAAAAACGTTGGGAGGCTTGAGGTAAGTAACTTTCAAAAGCTTTGATTATTTGTCAAAGAAAAAACTGTTTGAAATATGGCTAGGAAATGGTGAACCATTACGAAGTGGCAACTGGAATACCCAACACATTCCTCTTTCTTTCTTTTTCTGAAATTATATCTTCTGGCTGTATAAAGCCTTCATTAGTATTTCTCAGGTCTCCTTATATGGCAAATTATGTAAGAGAAATATGATCAAAGCTGTAAGTACCAAAAATATGTTAGCAGCTCTTCTTCAGTGAATTCTTCTAGTGGGGATTGTTTCCACTACATAACTGAAGAAGCTGGAAATTAGTTGAGTATCAGTCTACTGGCAACAGAGTATAATTATTATTATAAAATTTTTCTGTAGCAACCTTAGTTGATTTCTACATATCACTTCAATTAATATTTCAACTTAAGCAGTAAAAACTGAACTAATTAATGGTCTTACAGAGTGCTTCAAATTTACTAACCAACCTTTCTCTAATGTTCCCTGGACTTCAAACTGCTTCAGCTAAAATGTACTGATGCCATCAGTAAGTTCTGGCAAATGTGTTTGTTGAACAAAACGCATTTTAGATTTGTTTACAAATACATCCTGCAGCATTTTATAAACAACCGTAAACAGCTCTTTATGGTGAACATCTGCAAGGCTGGGCTCAGTACCCTTACAGTTTTCCACTAACTTTTGAAATCTCTTCATGCTGACAGGAGGATATAGTGGGCTGATCCCTTTCAGCATGAAGACTGCAATGTCTTTTCCCAAACACTGGAATTCAGCTATGTTTACAGGCTAGTAGTGTATATTAGGAAATAAGCTACATTGTTTATATACACTTTAAAATTCAGAAATAATTTAAGAAAGGCGAATTACATTGAAGAAATGAAATTGGCCTGGAAGACCAGAAGTAGTACTAATGTACAGGGTTATTTTAAAGAACAAGGGTAAATAATATTGTTAAAATAAATTAGCAGATTTCTCCTATTTTAAATTTCCTCATGATAAAGCTGGTGAACAAGAAGTTCCAGTTATCAAAAAGGCCTATATTTAATGACAAATAAATGAGGTTGTCCTACTATTTCATCATTTTATTTAATAATTTAGTCCACCTAAAAGAAAGCAGAATGTTCCTCATACTGGAATGTGTTCATACCATACGTGATTATTTTTAAAAGAATAACTATTCTTTTTTGAAACTACAGTCAAAAGCTATCTTTCAAAATAGTCCATCTCAACACTATCATTAAAATCAATTAGAAAACACTGCAGAATTTACACAGCTATTCTAAAGGGCTCTCCACATGCAGACCTCTGAAATAATGATCTCAACAGTAAGTATTTTAGAAATGTTAATTACTACACAACCTTTGAGCAGGGGTTCAGCTCTGGTTTGAAGTTCTCCTCCCTCAAGCCAGGTCAGCCCGGCTGTGAACGCTTTTGAAAATTCTAACCATTCCTAATATGAAATGCAAGTTTACATCGCTCTGCAAGGTACCTATCATGACATGTAAATAAACATGAAAAACTACACATTCAGCTGGGAAATCTGTTTGTTCCGATAACAAGGATCTTTGGCCTAAAGACATATATTTATATCCTGTCCAGTACTGTGAGTAAATGTCTTTTTTTCCTTTCACTACGATTTCAGTGACGATGACTCAATGAAATATCAGAACTACTAACATCCACCAAATGACTAGCAACTGTGGAATAACACACATTAGAACTGTCAATCCAGGCTAACATTCATCTGCCTCAGATAGAAAACGATTACAGAACTCAGAGATAACCTTCACCCTTTGATCATTTAGGCCTCTGGAAGCAAGTCTTTTGAAGGTAATACAGACGCCTAGAAGAATAAGAGTAACCTGGGGAGAATGAGATAACTAGTGAAATTTTAGCTGGGTCCATGTCTGGAAAGTTAAATGCTTTTATCTGGTTCATGTGTCAAAAAATTAGCAAATATAGCCATTCTGTACTCACTTTGACCTACTCCTAAACCTTCCTTAGAGAACTTAACAAGGCCCTCTTTGCTACAGAATTAGAAAAATAACATTGATTTGTTTTTTAAGAAACTTAACTGAACTGGCCATCTCACTACATCCTGTATCTTCCACAGGTTTGAGACATGAAGGTCAGCTGAGTGGAACAACTGGAAGTCAAACCAAGAAGCTCCTGAAAGTAACAAAGTAGTCTGAATCACTTCCATTCTCCTGCAGACTTCATTTGTTTGCAGGAGATTTAACTTGCTTTTAATTTGGATTTCCAGCTTGAGACATGAAGGCTTCAGCCTGGAAACCCAAACAGGGAAGCACAGAAACTTACAGTTTATTGCAGAAAGCTGATTTGAGCAGTTCCAAGAAAACAGCTAGAACTAAGGAGCCAATTGCAATAGGAAAATGATTGATTAATCCAGAGTAAAGCAAGCTGATTTGCAGCCCTCTAACTGAACATCAGAACAAAGAAACTATTTTAACGGATTAGACTAAATGCCTGCCTAGTCCAGAGAAGATAGCACCAGAATACGAACTCCATAGTAGACAGATGTGAGATAATCCACCTTCCATATTAAGTCTCAATCTCAAGTGAAACACATAGATTGTCTTAAACCATGATACAGAAAACAATGCTGAGCGTAACAGTAAAATAAAAGCTGATGGTAGTCCCTCCTCTGAAGTACTTTGTGCAATTCTGTGTGTCCTAATCCCCCTCCCTAACAAAAAAAAAAAAAGTTTAAAAATTTGCAGAAACTACTACAGAAACGAAAATATTCTACATGACAAAGGATGAAAAGATTTGTATATACAGAAACAATAAGTATAATTACCAGGGTAAGATTTACTTTCCTGTAACAGAAGAATGAGATACTAATAAAACTGAAATGAAAAATTCTTACGTTATAAAAAGGTTATGTTTTCCATAAAGTATAATTCATTTATCAAACCTCTTGACACCGTATACTTTCAAAGCTAAGAGTTTAGAGGGGTTGTAAGCATCTTAGATGTACATAATTCAGTATCAGGTAATATTTAGGAAGAAAATTTTTAGAATCACCTTTCTGTAAGTGCACATTATGTTTTTCTGACATCTTTCCCTGACACTGACTCTTGTCAAACACAGTAAAGAACGGACCACAACAGTAATCTGTGTTGATATAAAGCATGAGTAAGTTACCCTTAATTTCTCTGTAACTCAGTTAACTCCATCTCAGTGAAACCATGACCTTCAGTTTTCTCATTTGAAAATTACAAATAACAATCAATATTTCAAGATGGGAAGATAAGACTTAGTTATTACTTGTGTTTTCTGATCCAGGAATAAAAACATGATGTTGCTGTAAAAACCAAACAGCAGGTATAATACAGTCATACTGGTTAAATCAATTCATATGGTTTGAACAAAGTTCAGTCCTTTTCTAATGGCTTTATTCTCCTTGCATCCATACATAAATATTTGAATTAGTGGAAAATGCAGGTTCCAGAGCTAGATTCCTACATCTCCTAAAGGCTGGTCCAGACCTGATATATCATGAAGACATACTAAGAAGTCAGGATGCGCCAAGAAGAAGAACATTCCCCCATTACTTTATATGCACATCAACCGTGTCAGTGTCTTTTAGCACCAAGGGGACATACTGGTTCTTTAGGGGATCTGCCAACAGTCAGAACCCAAAATTTAGGGAGGAAAAGGAAAAAAAAAAAAAACCAAAACACCACCTCACCTTTTTTTCCCTGCAGCCTACTTCCTATGTCCTTTCTTAAAAATGGTCCAAGATCACAGGTTTGCTTTCCAAGCCCCACTGATACTTGAAAGTTTTGGGGTTTTCTCCTTTTTTTTTGGTTCTTTGTATTTTTAATTCCTTATCTGGTGTCTCACAAAAAGAAGGACCTGCAAATTAAGACTTGCAAAATGGCCAGACAAGCATTGCAAAACTTAAATGGACGTGTATAAGGAACATGCAACTGAACATTTCAGCACAAGCTGAAATACAACATTTATGAGAAAATCATTGACTAGTTAGCTGCAATGGCTAGATGTGGAAAAGGTTCTGGGCAAGGTTAAAAATAGAAAGCAGATACTGTAAGGCTGCAGATTAATATAGCAAAGAACACAATATAAGTGTAAGTTTACATGCTTATCTGGAAATAGTAGCAAAATCACATTATACATCAAAGAAAGTTACTGACAACAGCACAGACATAGGTAGATGAAGTAGGTAGGAAAGCTGACAAAGTCAAACGGTCACTGAAGATTTGTTTCCTGTTTTACAGCGCAGTCAGAGCTCATCAGCAGCATTAAATAGTGTTGCACAACACAGTGGACGAAAATAATCACCTGCCTCATGGACAGGTTTAATGTACAATAAACTTTACAGTGTGGTTTCAGGTGTTCAGCACAGCTGAAGAGAGGGAATTCAAGAAACTTACAGCCAATCCATTTTGATGTAGCCTTTGTAGTATTGTTTCCCAGAGTACAACAGCATTTCCCATATTTATTACTTTTTTTCACCTTAAGCAGCCCAAAAGTTCAAAATCAGTTGTATGGATAATGCATCTTCATTTGGAGCCACTTGTGAGGCTGAAAAGCACATGCACAGCAGCTAACACAGCAGGCTAGGAAAATTAACTTTTGGTCCAGGAACCCAGGTAATTTATGTATGATGCTGTGGGGTATTTAATATTCAGAAAAACTGTCATTATCTTTGTTTCATCCTCCAAATGTCAATATCTCTAATTTTCATAACTTATTTGGGGGGCTTTTGTTTTCATGTGGGTTGGAAAAGACTTTAACTGTGTTTTGTTACAATAGGAAGGACCCCTGTACCTACAGGATCCTTATCATCCATGAGGAAAGACAAACCTTCAGTTTCACCAACAAACTTATCTTCCCGTACACAGTTAGAGCCATTGTTAATACATCCTGAATAGGAAGAATACCGTTTTGGGCAGCTTCCTTAAAGAGACCCTCGCAGAATAAGGTATGTGGGATGTGAGGTGTTGGGCTTGCTGCCCCTCTGCAGCCCCCAGGCTCTTTATACCTCCTGGGACACGTCAAGCAGCACCTGCAGGTCAACCCCCGAGCGATCGACCGCCTGGTGCCATTTTAATTCCAACCCCGTGTCTTCACATACACTTTTTTTCATTCTAAACCAAGCAGGTTGTGGGGTTTTTGTGTGAGGGGAACTCCTGCGCGCCACCGTTTTGCTCGGCTCCTCAGCGCCGCCACCTTTGCCCCCTGCGGGGGGAGGACGGCCCGCACCGCGGGGCTGCCCCACCGTCAGCTTCTCCCTCTGCACAACCGGGGCTCTCCCCCACGTCTTGTCTGCTGGGCGAGGAAGGCTCTCGCCCTCCCACCTTCCTCCCCGCAACGGGGCAATTCCCCCCTCAGGAAGGGCTGGAGTGCCTGGGGGCTATTCCCCCCTCTCCCTGCCTGAAGGGGCACTCCCCGGGACTACCTCTCCCCCGGGAAGATGCTCCTCATCTCCCAAGGGAAGATGCCTCGCCCTCCTCCACAGCTCCCTGGGCAGGGGCCTCTGCCCCGGGCCCCTTCTCCACCTCACTGCCCTCGGCCAGGCGGCGCCTCCCTCCCTTTCCCCTGGGAGAGGGGCTCCGTCCCCGGCACTCCGCGGCGAGGCGGGCCCCCTCTACCGCCAGAAGCCCCTGGAGAAGGGGGGCTCTTCCCCTCTCCCCCCGCCCAGGCGACTGCGGCTGGCACTGACCCGTCTCTGCCGTCCTGCTCCTCTCCGCCANGAGGGGCGGGGCCGGCCGTGCGTGAGGAGAGCAGCGCCGGCCCCTCCGAGCCTCTGCCCGCCGGTGTTTACAAGCGCCGGTCGCCGGGGGAAGGAAGGGCTCGTTAGCTTCTCCCTGGGGACTGCCTCTGCCTCGGCAATTACAGTGAGAGCGCCCCGCGGGAGGGGGGCGGCAGCCGGGGGCCTGAGCCCCCAGCCGGGCCTCGCTCCCTGCCCGCGGGGAGCCGGGTCTGGCCCTGCGGGAGGCGGAGGGCTCCGAGGGGGAGAGGGCCGGTACGGAGGGGCCCGTCCCCCTCCAGGCACATTAGGGAGCAGTTGCAGCCCTGCAGCCCGGAGGGGAGCGGGGGGCAGAGGGGCCTGAGGGGCCGTTTGGGTTAGGGGTCTCCGTGGCCCCAGTGGGGAAGGGAATGCGTCCCTCTTGCACTGGTTTCCATCCTGACACACTGGGGTGGAGCAGAGACGCTACAAGGAGGCACTCTTTGGGCAGAGAGGGCAAATGGGTGTGCGTGTGACTACCCCACCCTGCCCGAAATCTCAGCAGGTGAGTCTGATCATGTGGCAGTTATGTCAGCTTTGGGGTTTTTTTACTTATTAAGGCAGCCCAGTGGGGAGCTTCATTATGTGCGTGCGTGTTGCCCGTCTGTCTCCTCCTCACAGACCTAGCAGGTGAGCCTGACCATATGGCAAATGCAGTGATGCTTCCTGGGGACGGGAGGGTTTCTGTGTGTGTGTTTGCCGGCCCACTGGGTGACACTCACCATGTGGCAAACACAGCAATGAAGTCTTTGGTGCAAAGGGGCTAATTATGTGTGTGTTTCCCAAGAGACCCAGCAGGCTGGGTCTGACCATGCGTGTCTCACTAATGCAGGACTGAGACGGAAGCTTCGTTGTGCATCCTTTACACGGATGAACTCCGAGCTCTCAGAAGTGAGGCTAGCCATGGGACAAGCACAGCGTTAAAAGCACAAGCATCAAGGCCTAGAATCATGTACATTTGCACACAGGGGCAGACATGGGGGCACATGCACCCCAAACGGGTGGCTGTTTGGGGTGCATTCTCAACTGTGAAACAGGGAGTATCCGTGCAATGCTAAGCAATGGAAACAGGCAGGACTGTTTCTATGGCTATGTACACGTTTGCTTTCTTCTAGCTAGTAAATTAACATAACCACTTCCTAGTGACCAATGACTAGTCAGTGAAGCACTCCAAGCTTAAAAATCAAGGCAAGTAAAATTGCATCTTTCTCCATCTAAAGTTCTTTAAAAATCACTTTGTCTCTTTGCCTTTGTATCTGGTATGTGCCTTTTCTGCTCCAGTTCGACCAAGACTCACATGGATAATACCTGCAGGTTCTACACGGTTAGATTTTTCTTTAGGGTCGGTTGCTTCCTTCCTCCATGGCTTTTGCAGCCTTGTTCATTCTTCTTTCAGTTCATAGTTATTTGGCTGGTTTTACAGCATCTTTTTTTGTGGTTTCTCTTTCTTTGCTGTTTCCTTTCTTTTTCAGTGGCACTTAGCCTCTTTCCTTCATCTACTTCTCTTCACTGTCAGTATCTTATTTTAGTATTATATAAGCTAATCCAATATTACTTTAGCTATATTCCTTGCCAGTGCCAGTGACTTGATGAAATACCTGTCTAAAGTGGTGTACCAAGGAGGCTTTGTGATGGGGTTAGAAGATACACCCTTGCACAGAAGAATACAGGAGCGTGGATACTGCTCTTTGCTCAGCAAGGACCATCTAGATGCAAGCTCTGGAAAATATTTTCTAGACTTTTCCCTCTGCAGTCTTCACAAACCGTAGGTGGTCCCTAGCACACTACAAAGGCTGATTTGTCTCGCTGCTGACAGTGAACTACAGTAAGTAGACACCCCACACACATCCTCTCCCACATACTCTCTCCAGACTACCTGATCGCCCAGGCCCTGTGCTCTTCCTTGTTTGTTGCTGGGCAAATGATCCTGGGACATCCCTCTTCAGAATATGCCACGTGTACTCTGGTCTCTTTCTGCTGTCCATTCAGATCTCATGGCTGATTGTTTATATTAAATGTTCTTGCACATCCATTGAGAAACATCAGCAGCACCAATTCAGGCTTAACATAGACAAAAACATTCTTTCCTGTAATCTCTCCATGTATGTGCTCCTGCCTGTCTGTCTGTCAGTCACAACAACTGAACCTGATTCCTTTTCCTCTTTACTTGTCTAATCTTTTAACAATTCTGGCTTTCTCTTTCTTTTTGAAAAGGTGACCGTATCTGTATCAGTAGGTAGGACACTTTCTCTTATGGTCATCCTTTATCCTGCTACAACCCCTTTCTTTCAGGTTCCCTGCCACTTCCCATCTCAGCCCTCCTTCAAATAATTTCTCATATTAGTATTACTTACCTCTTCATTGATTTATCTAAACATTCCTTTTTCTTTTTTTTTTTTTTTCTTAAGGTCTTACACAATTCTGGCCAAGTCTGCAGCTCTAGTCTGGTTTCTTATCATGTCCCCATGTCCCCTTATTCCCTTTGTTCTACTTGCTATTCCAGCTTTAGTGTCCCCTCATCCATATTTCATTCCTATCTATTAATACTCATATAGCATTTTTCATCTGTAAATTTCTAAGAATTAAGTGCCCGTGGAGAAGCCTTCCATATCAGTTCTTCAGATGACCTCTTTATTCACATTTCTTTGAGACTCACTTCTATGGTGACCACAAATACTAATCCAAAAGGGCCTTTTGCATCTGACTGCCATTCTATTAACTCAGTAACCTGCAAGGTGGTCTATTGAAATCCAAGACATCTGGGGGAAAGCACTTTTTCCAGTCAAATTAGCTCTTCTGAGTTAACACACTTGAAAAACCTAGAAATGCCACACTCATTTTTTCAATCTGAGTTTAATGCTATGTTATAGTCACCTCACCAAGCTGAAATGGTGTTAAATATAGATGATATGCCGTCTTTCCAAAAACAGTAAGATAATTTGATGAGAGAGAACTGGAAATTTCATATAGAAAGGGTTTTTTTGAAAACTGAAGGAGAACTGAATGGTGTAACTTGAAGAATAAGGGTTGAAGAGTGAGGGGAAATAGTACTCAGGAGAAGCAGTTGCTCATTTTTATTTATGCATTTTTAGAGCACCTGAAAATATATTAGTGTGCTCGTTAGTAGAAAGACGTCTTTGGTCCCTGCCCTTCCAAAGCTAACGATCTGATTTGGGGCATCACAAAGGAAAGAGGAACACAACACTTGCAAATCTTCATAATCACTGTTTCAGCCATATTCCTCATTTCACTGTATCCCCTCCTTCAGCAGCAAAAGCTGCTTCACTTTTGTGGCTCTTTACAGCTTATTCCCACCCTATCGTCTTTTAATATCCTATAGAGAAATCGGCGTCTTCCCCCCACACATTTCATTCAGTAATAACTCTCTACTTGTTACATTTTCAAACCAGCACCTTCATGCTTTCCCTCGCTGCTGCTTCTCACTCCCACTCACCTAATTTTCCTCCTTCAAATCCCTCCCTAAAATTCTCCTATGCTGTGATGTCTCCTGAAGGAATGATAATGAACAGTCAGCTGTGTGCCAAGGTTTGCTGTCTGTCATGGTGACAAGTCTTGTCGTCTTCTGGTCTGTCTCTTGCAACCACTTCTTGTGTTGGGCTGAACATGACTCAAAGCAGGCCCCCTCTTTTTGCTGTGTTAGTTATGGGTGCTGGGGTGGACTCTTAAAATCCATTATATAAACAAATAAAAACAAATTGAAGCAACAGAAATAAAAATGGAAATGCTGGCCAAACCCAGGAAGATTAGGCAACAATTCAGTTATGATTCATCAGCTTAGGTAAATTTACATAAAAATTAAC
Organism: Rhinoptilus africanus; assembly: GCA_013400135.1. Taxonomy (NCBI): domain Eukaryota; kingdom Metazoa; phylum Chordata; class Aves; order Charadriiformes; family Glareolidae; genus Rhinoptilus; species Rhinoptilus africanus. The sequence continues at coordinate 274,981 of VXBO01002238.1, read as the reverse complement.
GTGATTGACAACTCCATTACAAATATTGAGAAAGAAATTATTTTTCTAAATGCAGATTTGTACCATTTCTCTATTTATAATCTACAAGGACTTAAGAAGTATGTTTTTACTCTTTTGTCTGTGCTTGTATTTGAAACATTAGATATTCCATCTTTTTTTTTGTTTATCTTTTATCTGCAGCCCACAAGACTGCGTGGTGACTAAAGAACATGAGAAAGCATAATACCACAAGAGCAAAGACTGAAAGAAAAAAAGATTTCTGATCGCTTTTTTTTTAAACATGAGTATAATCCAAATAAGTTGAAGATAGAATGATTTGCATTACACATTCAATACTTTCGACTCAACTTGAGGTGGCTGCTGTCAATACATATCTGTTGAAACCCCAAAGATATTCCAAGAAAATCAATAAAAATCCAATTTTACAATCCTGATATTTTCAGAGTGTTTAAAAAATTGGCAAAAAACCACCCTTTTTTATACATTACAGAAAAGCCAGTAAGGTGCATTATTGATTTTTCACAAATTGTTTTTAAGTGACTGTTAAGGCTGGATGAGAACGAGAAGACAGGGTACTAACACAAGGTTTGGACGCGTTCCGCACACCACGTGTATGAGATGGTGTATGGTGTAGTTCTTCAAAGTGGGTATTTAAAAATCCAGGTCTAATTGTGTAGAAATCGTATAATTACTTTTTTTGTATCACATTCCCTGTGTAGAATAAAGCGGTGCGTGCATTCAAGTGTATGTTCTAAGGGTACTTCAACTTTTGGCCACTGTCAGAGAAAAGGCTGTAATAATATTTCTGCTAAAAACAGGCCGTTGATGTTGGCTGTGCAAGAAGGGAAGGTACAATGGAAATGAAAATAAGAGAAAGGAAGAGTGAAGGGAAGGGGAAGGGAAGGGGAAGGAAGGGGAAGAACGGGAAGGGGAAGGGTCAGAGTTTTTAGCCAGGATGTTATGGTCTGTTGGATTCACACAGAAAATTGAATCTAAAAAGAAAAAAAGAGAGCCAAAATGAAAAACCAAAGCCTAGACTGAGGTAGCAAAAATGAGGTGAATTTTAAAACATGCACACATAGTGGAGGAATGCTATAATCTTATTATTATAACCTTGATCCACTCTTTCTTTTCTCCCAGCATTTATTGCTCTCATTATTTATGTAGCATCTAAAAGCAGATTGTAAATTTCTTGTGTCGGGACAGTATCTTTAATGTATTCTGAACGTGCCTAGTATAACTTTAGATGTTGTATACAAAAATAATTTCACCTCTTGGGTTTTTCTCTATTATTTCTAAGCGTAGGAAAAATTAAGATGCAGCAAGCCTGGCAAGGTCAAACTGTGTCTCCCCTCATTCTGTGCATGACTTCAGAAATAATCAGAAAGTTATGCTGAGATAACCGATATGAAACCTGAGACACCGCGATCGCAAAACTTGGATCAATTTGTGCCCATGCAGGCGAAGCATCATCTCATTTCACTCCTGAAAATATTTTTTTTTTTAATTTTACATTTTATGGATATTTTGAACTGTTTGTTCCTAACGATTGTCCTCACGGATGCGCATCAATATTCTGTAATTACGCAGAGAAACTGTCAGCCTGAAGGAACCCCATCAGTAGATTACAACTGTGCTGGGAGCGGAAGGGGAACAAGTTGTGAGTCCTGGATTTTGGGCGCTACCTTCCTTTTCTGCTCTTCCGCAAGCACTTTTGAGCTTGTAGAAGTGGTGGACTGCCAACGCGTGGTGCTTTCTCAGACCCACGTCCTTCCTCTTTCACTGCTCCTCGGAGCAGGGCAGAGCTTTCCTGAGGGCTGGGTTGCCCGTGTGCACTTACGGCCTGCCTCCGACTGGGACAGGAAAAGAAGGTCAGTGCCAGCCCCCACAGCCAGAATGGAAAAAGAAACATTACCCAGGGAAAATGCTTGCTATTGCAATCCTGATATTTTTTAATTAATTTCAGGAAATAATCTTCATTTTTAAGTTCCCAACAGAAAGGTATACATGTGTATGCGATAAAAGTGCACCTTTTCTGGGAAAGACGAAGGGCTGAGTCAGTTCTCCTGGGATTTGAACCTGTGGATCAAGACAGTTCGGGAATTTCAAACCTCAAGTGTGATGCTAAGCAAGAATAACAATAGTGTGCTGGTCAGAGGCGGGTAGAAGGGGCCCAAAGAGCTCTCCTAGGCTGGAGCCCTGCAAGTCCCTGGAAGCTCTCAGCAGTGAAAGTACTTTCAAGTCTCTTCTAATCATGTAACTGCTAGATAAGCTGTTACTTTGCAGATATTTCCAAGGGGTCTACATGATTCTGATAGGGTCCTGGTGGCAGTGATTATTACACCTACGCTTAGAAATTAAAATATATGCTTCTGTGGTGTTTTCATGTATTTACTGAAAGTTATTTAATATCCAAGTATTACTTTTTCATTAATATTTCTGTAATACTAGGGACGTTTTCCAGACTCTGTCCTGTATTTATACAGACACATTTTATGCATTGCATTTTAATATTCTATGAACTCTACAATTCTCCTCTATCTTTAGCATCTGCTTTGTTAAAATTCTTTTAATGTAGGTAGTGAACATCTGGAAAGATGAGAGAGGTAGAATCAGAACTTAGTTTGGGGTGAACTGAACAATTGTTTGCTGTCTTGAAACCGATTATTGGGCCCCCAACTGAAATTTCATTCTTTAGAGGAAAGGACAGTTCATAATGGATTTAGGAAACATGTTAAGTTGCATACTTTTTAAATAAATTTGTGATTTGGTTTCAGTTACAATTTCTCAAGCTTCCAGTGGCACAGAAAAAGCAGCAATCTGAGAGACAATCACTAGATGTAGCAGCTGGGAGAGAGGAGGTAAACTGAAATTGCAGGAATTTACTTTAGACTGCAATAAGCTTATGTTCGCTAACACATGGCAACTAATACACGATAAAATCCCAGTGCAGAAAGGCCATTTTTAGTTTTCACATTTGTTAGCAGATCACGGTAAACAGTTGGCTCACCCCAATATGCACTTGTCTTCCCTAGGATTTTTTTCACGTGCTAAGTGGCAAGGAACTGTCTTTATCTCCTGTCATATACAAGGCCTACGGGTGCTCAGACAGGACTGAAATAGGTCTTTGCCAACTTAAATCATATGGACTAACAATGATCTTTTTTTTTGTCCTTTTAAAAGCATCCAGGGAAGGAATTCAGAGGCTGCAGGTAGATTGCTTTCGGTAGTTAAGTTCACATGTGGGGTCCAGTGCAATGCACCAGGTGGCCAGAGACTGTCAGCCATCAAAGCCCCCATTCACTGTACGCCCTTTGGTTTTGCTCTGTACTTGCGCAGGAACACGGCTGGCTTGCCAGTTATTCCATAAGCCATGCAGGGCCACCAAAAGAAGTCCTCGTAATGCAAAATATTATCAACATTGGTCTTTAATAATAGTACAATAAGGAAAACTCAAGCCCATAGCAGCACGCCAAACACCTCAGCAACGGGATACGAGGAAGTCAGTCATAGAATCATAGAATGGTTTGGGTTGGAAGGGACCTTAAAGATCACCTAGTTCCAACCCCCCTGCCCTTGGCAGGGACACCTCCCACTAGATCAGGTTACTCAAAGCCCCATCCAGCCTGGCCTTGAACACCTCCAGGGATGGAGCATCCACCCCCCATCTGGGGAACCTGTTCCAGTGTCTCACCACCGTCGTGGTGAAGAACTTCCCAACATTCATTCTGAATCAACCCATCTCTAGTTTTAATCCATCCACTCTAGTCCTACCATTACCTGACATCCTAAAAAGTCCCTCACCACCTTTCTTTCAGGCCCCCTTAAGATACTGGTAGGCTCCTCAGAGCCTTCTTTCTCCAGACTGAACAACCCCAACTCTCTCAGTCTGTATTCACAGGAGAGGTGCTCCAGCTCTCTGATCATCCTCACGGCCCTACTCTGGACACTTTCCAGCACATCCAGATCTTTCTTTAGTAGGGGCTCCAGAGCCGGATGCAGCACTCCAGGTGGGGTCTCAGGAGAGCAGAGTAGAGGGGGAGAATCCCCTCCCTTGCCCTGCTGGCCACGCTTCTCTTGATGCAGCCCAGGATATGACTGGCTTTCTGGGCTGCAAGTGCACACTGATGGCTCATGTTGAGTCTCTCATCCACCATCCTCGTCAGAGCCATTCTCTGTGCAATCCAGGGTACAGAGTAAAGCAAGATATGGGGCCTACCAAGGCCAACAACCTTCCCTCAAGAGTACAGAAAATAGCATTGTTTGGTGAATCTAGTCCTAAATACTGCCTGCTACGGCAAAATAAGGTGAACTCAAGTGAAAAAGGTCATTATGCCTCTAAGGGCAATGTCGTAAGTGATGATGGTTAGCAAGATGATCAGGAATTAGTGCTGCCCATGTAAGCTCCAGCCTGACCATCTTGAGATAGGCAGAGATCTGCCTTTAGCATCATTAGAGAATTGTTACACCAACTACATTCAAAGTAGCATTTTAAAATCACTGGTTTATGTGTTCGAAGACATAAAACACACAGCGTCTTTTCTTTAATTTCTCTGTATTTTGGACAAGTAATATAAAAATCTAGTTATTCCCGAACACTGTGATTACCAAAATTGTTTCCCGTGTTACAGCTAGCAATGCTGAGAAATGGATATTCAGTAAGACATAATCACACCCAATTATCTGTCCCCAACCTTGAAAATAGTCTGTAGAAAAAATTACATGAACTTTTTGAAGTTTGCACCCATATCATCTTCTGTGTTCTAGGGCTTCTGGGACCTTCACAGCATGCAAGCTTTCTGCCCCTGCCTGCAAGAGTTAGTGGTCCGACAGAAGAAAAAAAAATCCTTTAAATTAAGGACTGAAGGAAACGAAGAGGTATACATGTATTTGATCAGAAACTGCAGAAATCATTTAGAATCATAGAATCGCCGAGGTTGGAAGGGACCTTTAAGATCATCAAGTCCAACCATTAACCTGCCCTGACAAAAACCCCTTCTAAACCATGTCCCTCAGTACCTCATCTACCCTTTTCTTAAACACCTCCAGGGATGGGGAATCCACCACCTCCCTGGGCAGCCTGTTCCAATGTTTAATAACCCTTTCAGTGAAAAAATGTTTCCTGATATCCAATCTAAACCTGCCCTGACATAACTTGAACCCGTTTCCTCTTGTCCTAGTGATTTAATGTAATCACTACCTAATCCATCTTGAAATCAAGAACAATTTCAAAATTAAGACATTAATATGAAATTAGAATGACTTGAAGTTTGGATGAAGGAAGTACACAGTAAAAAATGTAGTTACGTACCATGTTTATCTTCTAAATGAGGATATTTGGTGAAGCACAGATGGGCTACTGTATCTCTTAATCCTCTGACCCCCAAGGATTGGCAGAGAGACAGCGTTCCCATTAATACATCTCTCACTTCTACTTTTTACATGGCATTGAAATATTACATTTGGGAACTCATTGACTCACTTAGGATGGCGGCTGCTGCACCAGAGAAAGGAACCTGATTTCCTTTTTGTGTTTTGCGCGCACACAAAACCGGTGGCAACTTAGGAATCAGCCCTTAGAAATAGCAGTTGGACTATAAAAACCCTTAAAATGTTACCTGCCAGAAAGCGATGTTCCATTACACGGGAGAACCGAGTTCAAGTGTTCCGAGGGTCTGATTAAGGGGTGGGCACCGCACTGTTTAGGACGGATATCCTTGACCATCCTGAAACTGTGCCAAAATTAGAATGGGTGGCAGAGTTCCTCACAAACCAGGCACGGTATCTGCAACTTGACAATGTCCCTAGAGGTGGGCTTCCAAGCAAATTCCACCTTTGCTTAAAATTCCATACTGGAAACTGCAGGATTGGACACGACAGCGGTAACCCCATCAGCCACCTTAAGTTACACCATCCCGATGAGGGCCCACGTGACTTAGCACCCCTTGAGAATCCCAAGCAAGGATCTGCTTTGCTTTCCCAAGCCTCACGCTTACCCAGGAGGACCTCCCTCCCATAGAGTGAGCAAGAACTTTTACAGGGAGCCGCTGCAACCAGCCAGTGAACCCGAAAGTGACAGAGATGCTGGTAAAGTGTCCCAGCACAGCACTGCGCTCCTACAGAGAGTTACACAATAGGCAGGATTTAAAACAAACACAAGAATAGATGCTATTTAATTAGGACCTTCACAGAAAAAAACATCTGCTATAATTGGTTAAGGGGAAGTCTTTACTCAGGCAACATTTATTGGGATATAAACAATGTCCAATTGTAAAAGCTAATTAAACAGCAGGGCTAAGGTAACAGAGAGTTTTGCCTGCATGACTAGGATATAAGGTTTATAAACCATGCTGTTATGGGACAACAGCAACAAGAACAAATAATTGTGTATCCAAAAAGTCAATTATGCCCTTCTTTTAGTAATAACATGCTCCAGAGGTCAGAGAATACTTTTTCTTAAGTAACATAGCCAGTTTTCTATGGAGATTGAAGCTTGATTACTGTTCAGTGTTTGTTGGGAAACCGAAGGCAGCAAACCCAGCCTGACAGATATTTCAGCCTGTTCAGCGGCACATTATTCGCCCAGCCCTGCGAAGCTCTAGGCACCCTCATGCCCTTTGCTTTCACGGAGCAAATTCTCCGATTTTGAGCCATCTGGCCTATAGCAGTTTCCAAGGAACTCGTATCATTGACCATATGTTATTTCAAAGTGTCCCTTTAAAGAAAGTTCATTTACAAGTAATAGTGATATTTTTTTAATATATATAAAAATATATGTACACACACATAGTTGAACTAATGGAAATTAAATGGCAGGTACACACACTCCGTGTAGCTACAAATTCAGTGACAAACAATGCATCTTGTAGAGCTTCTTCAGACGTTTTGCAATGGATGGCAGCCTGGGTTTCCCTAATCCCTCCAGACTGCCCCGAGGTTGTGCATAGGAAAGCCTCAGCCTTCTGCAGCATCTCTGGTGCCGTTTCTACTTGGCAGCATGCTAACTGCCGATACAGGCCTTTCAATTGCAGCCTCCACCACAAAGAAAATTCTGCTTTATTAACTGCCTTCTTGTTTATCTTGTTTGCACTGGTGGAATGACATACCTCTGCAAACTGGAAAGAAAATAAGAGGTTTAGAGGCCAGGCGTATACTCCGTGTTTTGTGAGGACAGAGGGATGTTTTTCCCTTGAGTGTTGTTCTATGCACTAATATAATCCATAGGGATCGAGAAGCACCATTCGTCATACACTATGAACAACTGAAATACAGACTCTCCCAAGAAGTCCTCTTCCAAACCAATGATGTCCATAAGACCTGTACTGTTTTTCATGTGAACCCTATTAAGGCATCTTTTTTTAAAGAAATGTTATCCTGACACAGTATGGGCTAAAGTGCACTTGCTGTGCTTTCCAGCTGTGGCCCCCAGCCAACCTGAACGCTGTGAGGAGGCTGTGCACCGAGCCGTGGGACGCAAATGCACCAAAATCTTAAGCCAGTTATTAGCCTTTCAAAGTGCACATAATTTTCTCACAAGCCAAGTAGCTGCAGCCATCCAAGGGGAAAAACGAACTTTAAAAACTTCTGATGTTTTTTTTAAATTCATAGCCTCTAGCAACATATTATAATGAACAGTAGGTATAAAACTATACTCAAAACCTTAAATGTTTTCACAATAATTTTTACTTTTAATAATTTAATTTACTGCATTTTAGATTCGAAAGTAGCAAGGACAATTTCAAACGAGAACTTCAAAAACAAGATACAACCAAAGACTTTTACAGGATGAAAGAACACATATAAGGAGGATCAAGACCCTACAGTGAGATCAGCTATTAGCTAATTAAATATGTGACTAAAATTCATCATTTTAAATAGCAGCCGTATTGATGGTGAGCAATCTGGTAAGCAAACAAATGATAGCAGATTTTTTTTCATATCTTCAGAGAGAAACATTTATCTTAATAAGATTCACTATACCATAATACACGTGGAATAAGTCAATGTCTACTAATTAAAGGACACTGTCAAACTGATTTTCTAAACAGCTAATTAAAATATGTAGCATCTAATACAGCACTTCTTGCAAAGTATGCTGCATTTAAAAAATACATTCCAGTAAAAGTTACTTGTTTTTCTATTCCCTTGTGTTTCCTTTTTTAATTGGTTTTCCAGCAAAGGAGGCTCTGGTGAACTCAGGTTCTGCTGCTGTATCAAGCCCCATTAATGCACATCCCAGGACTTATGCAGAAGCCAAATGATTTGTAGGTCTAAAAGTCTATACAAGAAAACCATGACACTAATCCTAAGGGTTTGCTGTTGTTGCTTTATCAAGGACGACAAGATTTTCTCTCTCTGTTTTGGGGGGGATTTCAGATAATCTAGGTGTTACTTGAAACTGTAAAATTTTCAAAAAGAAATGTGATTTTCGTATTGATAAGGAATCTTTAACCTTCCTTTCTAGAGATTATGTTAGTTTCTCAGAATAAGCAGGCTTCTGTTTCTTATTCTGATTCTGCATGTAGCTTTTTCAAGAGAAAGAAGTTGTTGTAGATCTGTCAGCAAGGCTCTGGGAGTAGGAGGATGTTTGGATTTCCGGCATATTGCAACGCAGTTCTTGGCCACCAGCAAAGCTATGTGTGTGAATCTCATTTTATATCCGTTGTTTGCAATACCACATATTTTAAGAGACATTTGAAATAGTCTCTGTACTCCTAATTCTAGATAAGTAATCACAAATCATTCCCTAAAAGAAGCTGAGAAGGCAAAATACATACCTTGACATAACTCATGTCATGAGAAACTGTGGATGAAATGATGCTGTCTTAGAAATATAATAAAATCTGTTGTATCTTGAACAATTTAAGTCAGTATTCAAAGCTCTTGGCTCAAATCAGCCTATTGTTTGATATGTTTGGGTTTTTTCTTTCCAGATTCAAATTTAACAATATTTTCTATGACATACATTTTGCATTAAAACATTATTAGCCAGCTAATCTTATTACTCAATTTTTTAGCCTTTTTTAAAAGGTATATTTTTGCAGTGCAGAAAGCTGATACAGTAAATTATTAACTCTGTGAATGCTAATTAGTTTTACACCGGTAAGTATATGGAGCTCATCTTCAGTTCATATTTGCATTATTTTTTTCTCTAAAGATCATCTCAGTCACCACTTCCACCACTTCCTCTTCTTTCTCATCCTCAACTAATACCTAGAAAACATAACTTTTGCAGACAAGGGATATGCAGCACCCTTCGGAATGTATCAGAGCAGATCCTTCATCCGCTGGAGGGAACGACTGTGGTAACAACATGAGGTCCTTCCTGTCCCGGACGGCATAAAACAAGCTTGGGATTTCCAAACATTTTGCCTTCTCCAGCAAAGAGGTGATTTTAGCATGTGCCAACTAAGACATTATGAACACACCTTGTCCTTTCATGTCCCCGTACCCTTTTGTAGGCAAGGGCCCAGCTTTTCCCAAATTATAATGAAAGTTCAGTGGCTGACCAGAGGCTTTGACAATCTCTACACCAGGCAATGACTTGAAACCAGCCCTCTCCATTGTAAATAATCCCAGAATAAAAAAATAACTGATAGTTGTGTTGACAATGACTTGGGAGGGCAAAATACTTTTTACTTTCCTTTAACTGTCTGCATTCTGCAGCGTTAACAGGAGTTAAAACTTGGTTTAGTCATTGAAGTAATCAGGTATGAATCAAAGAAACCTCAGGAGATGTTGTTGTTGAGAAAGCGGATACTATTTTCACACAAACAAGCATTTTTCTCATCCTAACTTCATCTTTATGGGTATGTATCTTTAATAAACAAAACCATTACTTTGAATTGTATCAGGAAATTTCCATCTTTAATATTGCTCAAACAAAAAATACTAAAATGCTAAAAGCATTTTGGTTTTTTAATACACACATCTAGCATGTTCATTGCCATAATGCGATATTATAAATGCCAAAGAAGTGAAGCAGTGATCTATAATTTTAAAATGCCAGTGATTTCCAAGCTGTCACTGGTCTTGGAAAATTTCCCCAGTAGCATGTGGAGATCAATAACTGTTTATAGACTTTTTAGTCCCAGTTTATGGGGAGCGCATAACTACGGACTATGTGAAATCTCTTAACTGTGAAGTGAAAGGCTGATTTCACACTTAAATCTACCCAAAAGCCTATAATGCTAAAGAAAGGCAAGAAGGATGATCCAGGGAACTACAGACCAGTCAGCATCTGCTTTTTCTCTGGGACAATAATAGTGCAAATCCAATAGGAGACATTTCTGAAGAATAAAGAAAGGTGATTAAAAACAGTAGCCAGCATGGATTTACCCAGGTTTGCCATGCTTGACCAAGCCTAATTACCTTCTGGGACGAAATGGCAAGATGGGCAAAAGGAGAGGAGTAGATGCCATCTACCTTGATTCAACCAGACGTTCTGCACGCTCTCACACAGCACCCTTGTATCCAAGTCGGAACGCTGTAGTGTGGATGGGCAGACTGCTAGATGGGTGACAATCCAGTGTGACAGGCACAACAGGCAGACCATTCACACTCCACCCCACAGCTGGTTGCAAGCGGCATTCCGTGGCAGTTTACCCTTGGACCCACGCCACTGAGTATCTTTATCAGTGGCCTGTAAGAGAACACAGAGCACAACTTTGTCAAGCTTGAGAAGGCATCAAACCCGTGGATGCCATCAGCACTCCCAGAACTGCCACTCAGAGGGACGCACAGAGGCTGGAGGAACGGACTGCCAGGAACCTCACGAAACTCAACAAGGACATGACAAGTCTTGCACCCGGGGCAGACTAACCCCCTAACGCGGTGCAGGATGGGACCGCCTGGCTGAGGAGCAGCTCTGCTGAAAAGGACACAGGGGTCCTGGTGATGTGCTCTGAACATGAGCCAGCAGAGCGCTCTGGCAGCAATGAAGGCTAATGGCACATTGTCCTGTACCAACAGGTACACAGATCGTAGATCGAGAGATGTAATAATTCCCTTTTACTCTGTATTCTTTAGGCTCTTTCGGTATCTGGAATAATATGTGAAGTTTTGGGGCCCCCTGTAAAAGAAAGATGCTGATAAACATGAGGAGGTTGAGCAGACGAGCACCAAGGTGTTCAGAAGGCTGGAGCACTTCCTCTTTGAGACAAGCCTGAGAGAAGAGGGCTTGTTTAGTCTGGAGAAGAGACAGCTTCCAAAACACCTGAAAACAACCTGCCCGTACTTAAGAAGAGGCTACCAAAAAGATGGAACTAGGCTCATTACGGAGATGCAACTGGATATAAGGAAAAATAATTACATACAAGGATATCTAAGAACAGGAACAGGTTCCCAGAGAGGCTGGGGAATGTCCATCCATCCAGGTTTTCAAACCCTCATTGCACCAAGTCCTAAACAAACCCATGTGATTTCAGCGTTGGTCCTGATCTGAGCGGGAGTTTGCACTTAAAAAGCCTCCTAAGGTCCCTTCCAGCTGGATAATTCTATGATTCTGAGTACATGTAAGGAAAACTTACATACATACAAAATTAAAGCAGCCGGTGGAATTTGCTAACTTTTGTTCAACTGAAGTGGCATAAAATGGGATTTCTAAGAGATGACAAATAAACAAAATTATTAAGCATGAAAATAGCTAGGAGCCTATTTTGGGACAACTATAGCATACATTGGTGGCTTTGCCACAAACTGAAGCCAAAAAACATCTTCTTTTAATCACACGAGAAATCCAATACCCCTCCTGAGGTGCAGTACCATTTGTAACAATAGAGGAAGCAGTTTAAACCTATTCAAACAAGAAAAAAGCCTTAAAAGTTCAGAAAGGTAATAAACAATGTATCCTTGTTCTTTTTCCACACCTTGCTGTGTAAACCAGAAAAAGTAGAAAGTTGGGGTAGCACTGGAAGCCTCACCAAAATACATTTCAAAAAGAAGGAAAGATATTTAAATTGGTATTAAAAAAATCAATAATGATATACTGACTGTTGAAGGCAGGGTGAATACGAAGTCATGTGGCTCTGAGGCCTGATCTTTTAAGCTGCTCCTAATTAAAGGCAGCTTTGCTCCTACTGGATGCTAAGAGCTTTCCTGGTTACTGCCCGTATTAAATGAAAATTAGATACTTATCTGCACGAATGTTGCAAACTTGATTGAAAAAAGATAATGTGTGAAGTCTGTATCAAAAAAGAATATTGCTGATTCATTCTAATGTGCTTAGACATTCCTGAACTCTGATGGTTCATCAGTACCTCATAGTCTAGGTCATAATCCTTAGCAGATAAGCGCTTAATCCAAGATAAATCGTAATAAATCCAAATGAGATTAGACCTTTACCGAAATATTCAACGAGTGGTGTAAAAACATGTTTGAGTGAGTGTGATACATCAGTGGGAGTCACTGACTAAATTAGGCACAGAACTTCGGAGAAGGTGCAATAATAGTTAAAAGCAGGAATGTAGTGATAAGCACCACTCGGGGGGGCTGGTGTTGAGTGTTCTTCACCAGCCTCACGTCTTGACAATATTCTTCTGATCAGCTAAAGGACTGCTAAGGGCCAAGTCCTCATGATTTAAATCAGTACTTTGCCAAAGTCACCTGCTTTCTGAAACAAATGATTTATTTATCTCCTCCTCCCCACTCCTACTATTCTGAATCTGAAATAAAACCTGCAGGAGCCTTAAGGCTAAATCTTTCCGTGGGATGCACTGTCGTTTTCATCCCCTCTGCATTTGGTAGCTTATGATATCCGGATCACTTGTTAAGTATTTATAGTAAAGAACACCTTTACATAGTGTTTTAAAAAATCAAAAAGTCATATTAACTAAAATTAATAGTACTATGATTGACTAAAGCATTACAGTTAGAGCTGAACAAAAACAGAAGAGAAATCCTTTGCTGCTAAAATATGAGATTGTTAGGAAAGTCTAGAACCTTTACCTGAAAAAAAATTTTGTCTGTCTTTACTCCTGACACAAGTATAAACTCTTAATCTGCCTACTGTAAACAAAATGCTGCTGTCTTGAAGCCGGGGCATCTCAGCTACTTTTTAAAAAGTTTTTTAATTCTGTAAAACCTCCAAAATATCCTATTGTAAAAAACTGTGTTGCCTTACATTCAGCAATTTAATTAAAAAAAAAAATGCCTACAAGAAATCACTACATAATAAATGGTAACATGAATTAAATGAAAATTCTGAATGAAGCTGCCCATGTGAGTCTGAGTCCCATTAATATTAGTGAGCGTGCTCAGAGGTGTGATCCCGGGACACTGGCTTCATGGGAGTTTCGACTGTGTGAAGAATTGAAGTTCCTATCTGATGTCCTCAAAGCCTTTGATGTGTTCGTAGCTTTTATAGGTCAGTTGCAAAGATAAGCTTCGTAACACCTTTCTACACTTACCTTGAAAATGCACTTATACCCTCTTTCCATCGCTTAAAATAGATAAATATTCACTTCTGACAACATTTGCTGTTTATTCTAAAAACAGTGGTACGCATTAACAATATATTGATTCCAAACACTATATTCTGAGTAGGCAATTTCACTGCTGGGCTCTAATAGCACTGTGAAGCTATCAGATTTTGTCACCATCTGACTTTAGCATAGTCCTGCTGTTTCATCATAAAGTAACGCAAGAAAAATTCCGCATTAGGAGTTACGATTTTAACAGTGAACCAGGTAAGCCACTTCTCGTTAGCAAATCACGCCTCCCTCCTCCATTCAGTCCAGGTTTCTAAACTTCTGCAAATCCTATTGTTCGTGGCTCAGATTAGACAAAGAAACGGGGCGGATTGTGGGAGGAGTAATGTGAGTTAGATGCTCAGGTAGAGACAGATGCGTGCAGACAAAGCAACCCAGGTGCTGTTCTAATTCACACGTAGAATGAGCACTCACGTCCTTTGAGTTAAGACTTCACATCATTTTCATTGCCTACGACATACGACTCACTTTTCTCAAGGAGAAACGTAAGTTCTTATTTTAGAAGGCTTTTTTGTTGGTTTTGTCGTGTAACTACGATACAGAGTAACATGAAAATTAACTAAATCTTTTACTTTGCGTAGTACGTATCTAAATCATACCTTAGCAGTATTCAGTTGTAAGAAACATTCACATTTCTTCATATTTGAGCCCATGTACCTAGAACTCTCTTTTCACAATAACAGTATCAGGCTTTACACTTCTCCAGAGTACAAAAGATTTCCTATTACTACTTTCCGTTATATTTTTAAGCAGCATTTAGGACTATCGTCTGAATCTAAACTTGTATCATCAAGCAAATGCCACATAATGATCATTAATAGTACAACAATGTAGACCTTTTGCTATGCCTGTGGAGAAATAGTTGCACTGTAACCAGATCCAGGAGGAACTATGAAATGGTAGATGTCAGGTTTTTGATTATTAAGTGGAAATTTTAAATGTTTTTGTTTTTTTTTTTTTCCAGGGACCTACAAAATCTAGGCAAATAACTGAAATACTGAATAGCGCAGACTCAGTATACTGCAAACAAAAAGGCTGTGTAAGAGATGTCATTTTCTCTAGGTATACAGGGCTTCAAAGTGAACCGCTTTTAGAAAAGCTGTTGTCTAATGGGGTGATACCTTATCATTTAATGGATTGATGCCCTTTTTTTGACTGTTTGAAACTAGACGTCTCTATTTTTAAGAATATCCATACCTCTTCAAAAGAAAGCCGTAGGGGCTGTAAATCAGGAAGGATATCCATAATTCTGTCAAAATATACAGAAAGAAAAGATGCAGCGCACCTACAAGTACAGCAAGACTACTTTCGTCATACAGAGAACTATTTTGGTATCAGTATACTGGTTTAGGGGTAGATGATTTTTAATATAATAAGCTAGACTGCACTGAAAAAGTTAAACTTGTTTCCAGGGAAAAAAAAAAATCTTAATTTAGCTTTGTCTGGATTTCTAGCAAATGCATTTCATATCTCCACTTTTTAGAATAATTTACGTATTTTAGGGGATGCCTACACAGAGTATATCACAGGTCCTTTCTGTATGTGATAGTGTGTCTCTAAAACAAAGAGGATTTTGACCAAACTAATAGACAGATGAAGCCAAACAAACAAATTGCCGCTATGCTAATTTCTGAAACAGATGGCTCTGATCCAGTATTTGCTAGCAAATGTAATTCCTTGTCAATCTAACACAGAATCATGTCTTTCTGTCATTCTGTATGTACAGCATATAGGGAGAAATCTGGCTCAGGAATACTCCACCCACAGCTAAATTTATACACAAAGAACTGAAAATCAAAGTGCATAAACAAGTAAAAATTCTGCCATCCTTACTGGAAGCGAAGATTAGACCACTGTTTTGAAGTTTCAGGTACACATCTTCAAAAAGCCCAAGATGTTAGGGCTACAGTCTTTCCTACTTTGTGGTAGAAGTACCCTTGAAATTAACGCAAGTTTTATACATGGCTCGAAGCATGAGAGTATACCAGGAAAAGCACCTTATAGGCTTTTAGTTTTCCAGACACAAGGTATTTTATTTAAATGGCTGAGATTTTGTTACCTTTAACCAAGCTCCCTGCAAAAAAGTAAGAATGTAAATATTTTTGCATCCAGCCCCCTGAACAGGGCATGTAGTTGAGACTGTGGGTCTAACTCAGCTTTTTGAGACAGTCTGTCTTTGCTGTTGGTGTATCTTCTGCTAAATTTAGCCTAATGTTAAAAATGACCTACACAGCAAGGCAATAAACTGTTTGAAAAAATATAGGACAAAGCTTATGTTTAAGGGAAAGCTTCCCACAATGTTCTATTTGTGGCGCACGATCGTACATTTGTGTCACATCATCTTATCCTTTCCTTGAGCACTGACTGAAAAAAGAGGCTTTTTAACCTACTCAAAATTCTTCTTGGTACACCTTCATGGGCGAGGGTCACGATCACGAAGAGGGGAAGCACCTCCAAGCAGGAGATCGGAACAAACCCTGCCTCCCGCGCTTTGTTTTCATTTCCACATCCTGAGGCACCTGGACGCCTGGCGGCCCCGGGAGGGAGCAGAGCTGTGGAGACCCGCTGGGTACGTGACGNCTTCTGTGTGGGGGCGCTGAGGGGCGGGCGGCGGCTGGGCATCGAGTGGTGCCATCCCGGGGGTCCGGGTGTGTTGGTTTGTGGGGCGCAGCCCGGCGGGGCGCGGGGGCGCTTTATCCGCTTGTAAAGAAATGAGTTTGGTGGTGTTTGTTTGGTTTTTTTTAACAAAAAGAAAAANTGTGGGTCTAACTCAGCTTTTTGAGACAGTCTGTCTTTGCTGTTGGTGTATCTTCTGCTAAATTTAGCCTAATGTTAAAAATGACCTACACAGCAAGGCAATAAACTGTTTGAAAAAATATAGGACAAAGCTTATGTTTAAGGGAAAGCTTCCCACAATGTTCTATTTGTGGCGCACGATCGTACATTTGTGTCACATCATCTTATCCTTTCCTTGAGCACTGACTGAAAAAAGAGGCTTTTTAACCTACTCAAAATTCTTCTTGGTACACCTTCATGGGCGAGGGTCACGATCACGAAGAGGGGAAGCACCTCCAAGCAGGAGATCGGAACAAACCCTGCCTCCCGTGCTTTGTTTTCATTTCCACATCCTGAGGCACCTGGACGCCTGGCGGCCCCGGGAGGGAGCAGAGCTGTGGAGACCCGCTGGGTACGTGACGCCCCGGCTCCGGTGCTGACCTTCGCGCACCCACCCACGGGGGTCACCCCTCCGTGGGGCTCACCGGCCCCGCGCACACACACACACACCCAGGATCTGCCCCAGCTGCCGCCCATTTCGCGCCGCGCCCCGTTTGAGATAAAAAGCCCTTTCCCCCCTCGCTCGCTCCCTCTTCCCCCCCGGGCGCTGCCGCTGCCAAGATGGCGGCGCCGCCTCACNGCCCGGCGGGGCGCGGGGGCGCTTTATCCGCTTGTAAAGAAATGAGTTTGGTGGTGTTTGTTTGGTTTTTTTTAACAAAAAGAAAAAAAAAGCAGTACTTTCTCACGGTGTTAACTAAACTAGCGGGTTTTGGAAGGAAAAGGTGTTGACGGGTTTTGGGGAGTGGCGTGGAGGCAGGACGCAGAGGGAGCGGAGGTGTCCCTGTCCTGGCACGTGCTGTGGCCAATTTAGGAGTTTTCCGACTCAAATCTAGTTCGTTGTGATTAGCGCAATTAAGGTGCGTTTAATTAAAACTTTTACCCATGACAGTATGGGTTTAATTGCACAATACCTACCATGGAAGTTAGCACGGGTTTGTGCCGATAATGCTTTTTTCCTGCAGTGGACTGATAATGTGACGTATTCTGAGCTATTAAAAGGGTGAATTTGCCACATTTGAAGCTTCTGTTTGATTGTTTTTCCATATAATATAAAATACGATATTGCTAAAGTAGGTATGACCAGTGAGCAAGTATGTTAAGACGTATTTCTCTAAATATTTTTCTTTGAGGGCTTTTTAAGTGCAATGGCACGCATTGAGGAAGCGCAGGCTCGGACTGATGTGGGAAGTGGGGCTGCCTACAGCGATAAATCACCTTTTAAATTTCGGCGAGGTGGGAGCAGGGTAATTCATACTGCATTATTTGTTCCATTTATTTATCGGTTCTTAAGCAGGTCTCCCACCACCTTCCGTGGAAGGTCATCGTACACAATGGCACCCTCAGTGCCGTTTAAGGCTTCTGTTGTCTCTCTGTATTAGTAGAAGGCCACATAATGCTATTTAACAGGTACATTGGAGGTTTAGTTTTGTGCCAACACTTGGCCTTTCCTTGTAAAAAGGGCCGGGGAGAGCAGTTGAGAACTTTTTTTAAATAAAATTAAAGCTGTTCCCATTTTTTTAATTTAAAAGCTTCGGAACAATATTGGAAACCTGAAACAGGGACGCTGCTCTAGTGGTTGAGAAGCAGAACCTGCAACATATTCAAAGCCAAAATGAAACTGATAGTCTAATTTTACTATCCACACTGAGTGACATACAAAATAGTAAGGAAGCCTAACTGATGAAAAGTAAATTAGATTTTTAAATTAGGTAATGTTTGAAGGTGTTGGAGTAGTATTACACTTATTCCGTTGTTAATATTCTGAGATGTTTTGGGAAAAAAGTAAGGAAAGATAAATCATACCAAAATAATTTAAATGACATTTAAAAAAAAAAATCAATTACAATGTGGGGCTTATTGCTATGCAGAGGAAGAAGCTTTTACACAGAAGTAAGTCTTTTACTATACTGCATCTATTTAACAGAAAAATGTAGACTTAAAGGGAAAGAGCATGAGGAGGTGGAGATTCCTGCGCTGTTCCGGTTCAGCATTGCTAGTGGGATGTATTGCACAGGCATGGATGTTCTAATCTCATTTTTAAAGGGGTTTTGAAAGACAGTTTTTCGTCTCAGCACAAAGAAAGGAGTACCTCAAATTTAGGAGTTTAAAATGAATGACTTTTAAGTAGGGTGTGTGCTCTGGCGTTAAGACAAGACTGCTTTAGAGATGCAGGATTCCCTGCTTTGGGGGATGGGGGGCGGTGGGGTGGAGGGTGACACCCTACAGCTGTGATGGTCTGAAAGCTACAGGCAGGAGAGCAATCCAGTGGTGGCCCTGCAGCCTCTAACTTCAAAAAACAGGCATGGGAAAAGACATTGCTGCAGGCAGCAAACTCTTGCTGGGTAGTCCAAGGGTTAGGTTGGGATAATGTGTAGTGATATACCAGAACAGAATTTTGTTTAAAAGCCTGTCAATTTCAATTAAATGTAAGAGCCTATTTTAAAAAGTAGAATTTTGGTTCCGCATAGCTGCAGAAAAAACTTTCTGAAAGGTGGTTCCTGCTAAGATTTTGCTAAGCAGAAATAGTCGATGTGTGTCTCAACAGGGCATTGGGTTTCATGCCAGCACTGGGGGGGAAAGAGGAAGAAGTTGTTAATTGTAATCATTTTGCTGTTTGTATTCTGGGATTGCGGGTGGGAATTCTTTTTACCGATTTTTACTTTGCCTAGGTATACCTGGGGTTATTCCAGCTGGGAGTCAGCAACTTTTTATTAATTTTCTAGAAATAGATGGGTAGCAAAGAAGTTCTTAAATAACTCTAGGTTGTGTCAGCATTTTTCTTTGCTTGTTTCTATCAGCATTAACTAAGTGTTGCTCTTCAGATATCAGCCCAGTAACAGTTTTGAAGAATGGCAAAAGTAATGAGAATGGATGTATTTTCATGGAAGGGTAGTATATAAGAGGAAAGAAGTAAAACCTTAATATTGCCAGTTATATTCCTATTATCTGTAACAGCTTTTTGGCCTTAAGGGAAGTTCATACCTAACAGTAAAATCTGTGTGAAATCACATCATATTTTTGTACCGGTCTAGCTGCCTGCATAAAAGAAAAACATGCGGAGTATAGCATTATTGATGTAGCAATGTATCAGGATCCGTTTGTATTAACTGGATTTGTTCAGGATGAATGGGGGGGAGTGTATAATAATTATAATTCTGGCCCTGTAAGAATAATACTGTTGCAGGCATAAAAGAGCGTCTGAAAACTAATGGCATAATATGCCTGTCATACCAAGTTAAAGCTCTGTGGTATTTTTTTCACTTTTGCACACTTTTTGAAGAATTTGGGTGGAAGAATCTTGCACTCAAACAACAAAGGAGTGCAAACGAGATGTAGGATTAAAGAGCGAGTTGAAAAATCATGACTAAACTCAGTAGCAGTGACGAAATAATTGTGGTCACTTCCAATTAGCCTGTTTACTTCACAGTACCAATTCAGATTTTTCTAAGAAAGTGTATACGCTGGTGTTTTTTTAATTAGCTCTCCTTGATTTTTCTTACATATCTTAATTAAAAGTTTGGTTGTAGTTGTTAATTATGATGTACTTGTTTAGCCTTTTGTTTAGTCTTTGTTCTGTTTATGAATGCTGCCTTCGAACAGCATTGCTCTTACTCAAACATCTTGCATGATAGTTTTCCTTGGGGGTTACGGAAATGATAATCAGCCTTATGCTTGCTCTGCTTCCAGGTGCCAGTAAGAGAGACTCTTTGGAAACCGTAGCTCAACAAACAGACATTTTGTGTTCTACTGTGACCTAGCCCAGTTTGTCAAAGATTGAATTTTAAAAGCATTAAATTGCTTATCACTAGCCCAAACTGCTGGTGAGATTTTCATGTTCCCCCTTTGGCTGGACTTAAAAGTTGTGGCTTCAGTGAGTTTTTTGGTGTGGAAGAAGGGTTATAGTGGAATATCTAGATGTGTGTTATACTTCTTGCAGCCTTTTATATATTTTGTCAGGGTTTTTTCTCCCCAAACCCTTTGCAGCAAGTATAGTGTAGAAGCAAAGAAAGCTCTTAACCTCTTTCAAAAATCCCCAACATGTCAAATATTACAGTATATTATTGGATTCAAAAAGCAATTGACTTGTGAACCAGGCTTGGTGAACCATTTTATTCACAATGTCTTTTCATTACTTATTCAGATAATTGATGCAATGTTTGAAGTCCCTGAAGTGCACAGAAGCATCTGCAATTTCGTTGACATAGTAAACTATTTTTTAAAAAAGCAACGTACTTCTGTATCCTCACAATAGAGAAAATATGCAGCCTTTGTTTCCATAATGATTTAAAGTTAATGCGTGGGAGATTGGGTTTGGGATTTCCATAAATTAAGGATTTTTCCCACCTTTCAACAGTTGGGTTTTAGTACTGAAAAACAAGCGCAGCTTCTCTGTGGGTTTTGTATGACTGCAGTAAAAATAAGTGTTCTGGTGCTTCCCCTGATTATAAAAAGTAATAATAAATGGTGTTATTTGTAAAACTGCTGATCCTTCTCCAGTTTAAGAATACATTGAACAGATGCCTCCTGTTGCCCTCTACTTCAGTGTGTTTACTGGTGCTTCATACAGCCTAGGTCATATTCTTGTTTTCGTGTTTCTAAGTGCTCCTATAGCCTCTTCCTTCTGAATGCAGTCAGCTGCTCCCTGATTTGGTTTACATGCTCTTAGTATCTCCCTCGGG
The DNA here is from genome assembly GCA_013400135.1 of Rhinoptilus africanus. NCBI lineage: Eukaryota > Metazoa > Chordata > Aves > Charadriiformes > Glareolidae > Rhinoptilus > Rhinoptilus africanus. The sequence goes on along the minus strand of VXBO01002238.1, from coordinate 253,980 downwards.
TTCTCTCCATTCACCCGTCTTTCACAACAGCCTCTGCAAGCTTTGTTAATCAGCTCATCCATTTGCATTAGAAGGTGGATTTTTTTTTTTTCAGTGCAAGAAAAATTGTTTGCACCCCTCACTGCTTGCTGTCATTCCTTAGTTTGGAGCAAATCTGTCCCTGCTTCCCAGTTTATTATCAAATTTAGCAGTTGCTGTACATAGCTAAAGCTACACTTTCCTGTGGGGTTTTTTTGCATGTGTGTCCATCTATGTTATCTGGCCTCTTGCCTGCCTTTATAAAAAAAAAAGCTTACTTTTTCTTCTTGATTGATTTCTTCCACTTGGCTCCTTTCATTTTCTTCACTGACTAGTAGTTTTGTCACTTCTGGGATTTCATGCACTATTTCCAACACAGCTGACTTTATTTGAACCATTGTCCTCCATACTTCCATGCAATGTATAGCTAAAGAGTCTTTGCATCTTGTTGTTGTTAAAGTCTGTCTGCCCTTGGTTTTTTTAGGTCTTTCAGGTAGGCACACTGGCTTGCTATAAAATAAATATCTATGGGCTGATGCTTTATGGGTAATACATAAACAGTGGATTTCCTGACCTTCCCAACAAGCATGTTTGCTGTATATCCTTTTGTATTTCTTATTAACACGTTGTTCCAAGTTTCTTTTAGTAGATGTTCTCAACACCCCAATTAATGCATTTTGATGTTCTTGACAGTTTCTTTGGTTGCAGTAACCCATGTGAAGCTACCTTTGGTTAAGATGTTACTGCTTATGCAGAACCCCAGATTATCTAAGGTATATAAAAATGGTTATTGTTTAATAGAAATACTTCTATTGGAGGAGCCTAGGAGGTCAAAAGAGAAGGAATGCCACCCTTGGGGCAAAGAAAATTTGCCCATCTCTGTGCATTGCCTGATAAAATGTCAAAGCTTCATCTCCTGGCAGGATTCTCCTACCAGATAAAGGATCCTGAAGCCCACCCTCTGCTGTAGTCTTGGCAGTAGGTTACAGAAGACTTACCTCACCTCCTCATGCTTGCCAATTTGTGGAAGTAGTAATACTCCAGCTAATCTGCTGCAGCTCGTTAAGGGGTGTGATGAGTTACCGAGTGGCTGGCTGTGTGCAATTCCCTGTGGGTTTGCAAAGGGTGGCTGTGGTGCTGCTCGGGGGCTGTGCAAGCAGGGAGTGGTTGCTCCAGTTCAGGTTGTGCTGTAAGCTGTATTAAGCACCCATGGCCTTGCTGGAGAGGTTATTACTGTTTCTAGATCTGAGATTAGCAAGTTCAATTGACAGAAGCTTTGCTATAAAGCTGGTGTGATACAAAGTTGGTCTGATACTCAGACTCCAGTTTCCAGGTCTGCCACTTTCCAACAGTTTTTAGCTATTGCTCCTCATTCAAGTATCTGTGCTTTTTAATAGCTTTTGTTTGGTTTTGTTCCTAGATTTCTAAGGAAAGTCCTCATCCTATCCTGATTGTCTGTTGGTCTTGTATGCCCTGCTTTTAATAGCTTTCTAACCCACTGGCAAGTCTTGAATGGATGACAGAAAGGTGGACGTTTCTAAGGTACTAAACTGCTAAAAGCTTTGCAAAATCCAACATCCAAGAAAAAGCCTTCATTTGAGCTCATCCCTTGGATGGAAGGGAATTGCACAGCAGCAAAACTGAATGCTGAAACCTTAGAGAAGCATTGTTTCCACAGGGCAAGGTTCTTGCTAGCAGCCTTGATATGTGGGAGATTTTCTACATGCTATGATGAGAAGGGATAAAGCACTTTTTATACACTTACTGACATACTAGGTAGCATCTCAGAATCCAGGCAGTTTACTTTCTTGTTGAATGGAGATGCCTGTTTGTTAGTGTTTGCAATAGTAGCCATTCTGTTAATGTTCTCATTGCTGAATTTAACTGCTTTAAGGAAAACACCAGCTTTAATGGAAGAGTTGTACTCTCTGGAAGAGTCCTTCAGATCCCTCTCCATGTGAGTTTCCTCGCTCAGTGCTCCACGCTATGGTTTACACTTGCTCACTGGAGCTGCTCTTGGGCTCTCACATAAGCGGAGAGCTCATAGCAGAGCCAGGACTGCTCTCTGCATATGTACTTTGACAGATGAAATTAGTAAGTATGGAAAGTGGTCAAGGAATCAAAGGTGAAGGGAGATGGGTAGAGAAGGAAATAATGGTATTTCCTGAGGTTGGTAGCACATTGAACACTTTGGTTTGGGTGGTTGGTTTTGCTTTTGTCCATGTTCAGGAGGGAGCATGGTATTTGTTGACCCGAAGAGCGGATTCTGGAAGAACGGGGTGCTTAGAGGGCTAAACCTGAACTTGCAGAAAGATATCTTAGATGTGACTGCATGTTTCACTCAGTGCTGGTGTGTATCTTACAGTCCCTCTGACCTGTGGAAATCTGCTGTGTAGGTTGCTCCTGCAGTAGTCTGCTAAGGGATATCGGTGTCCTGAGTAGGACCAATGTGTAGGTAGAAAGAACCTGCAGGAATGTCCACCAGGCAGGGTATAGTAGCTGTGTGTGGTAAGCTTAGCAGATGTGTGATGTGGAGGAAGGAGCAAGGAGATCAAAAGGAACAAATACTGTATCTTTGCAGTGCAGTCCATGTCATGCTGGGCACTTTCCAGTCCATCAAGTAATTTGCACTGGCTGTGAATAATGTCAGGAGGGTTTATTATTTCACATTATTTGTGAAGCCTCTCTCTTTCCCAGTAAGTCAGAGTCCTGTGATATATGCATGCTAACAGGACAGCCAAATTTCCCACTTCACCAGTGGGACCTTAGGAGGAAGAGAAGTTGCCACTCTGTATTTCCCACAGCTGGCAGTGTGACTGGAGGGGTGAGAAACTTGCTTTCCAGCCCAGATATCTTCCTCTGGCAGCAGAAAGGAAAGAAACTGATGCCAGACTTCTCTCCTCTTGTCCTTTGCTGGTATGTGGGGGAAGATATTAAGGTCAGCCCCAGGCTCCGTGTGCTGTGACAGCGTAGGTTGTTCCCTTTACACAGATGGTCTAGCTAATGAGAGTACATTGCTGAACAGAGTTCTGAATCAGGGTTATTAACACCCAGAACTAACTACCCTTTATGGAACTGCATAGTTAAAAGAAATCATCTGTAATACTAGGATGCTGCATGTAGTACAAATACACACTCTTTGGATCTGTGTGCATGTCAGTGCATCTAACTAGTCTTACCCTACAAATGTTTGACTGTCAAAAATCCCAACCCTATAGTCAAAGGGAGATGTATTAGTGCAGATTGCAGCTGGAGGTGTCCAGCCTATTGTGTGTTCTTCTATCCCCTTTCTTGAGGGTAAAATGGTCTTCTTACAAAGTGAAAGGCTGGGTTTTTTCCCTTCTGTGTCCCAGCCTGGAGCTTAAATGGAACACCTGGACTGGGGTGGTGGTGGAGGCTGTAGGTGGGACTGATCAGGGTGCTCAGGACCCAGGAGCACACCTGGCAGTGGCGTGGCCCCAAGCCTTCCTCCTTCCTTGGCTCGTGAGTCTCATGCTGCTCTCTGCGGATCATTCTGCTGGAAACCTGTTTGAAATTTTGCCAGGTTGTGTTGCTTATGTGGCATAGAACAATGCATTTGGGGATCCTGTTGTGGTGTGGGACTGTCACTGGCTGACAAGTGTGGTTTTTTTCATCTTTTCTGTTAACCCGTCAGCTCTGATACTCAGCAGTCAAGCCCTAACAGAATGGCTGGGTTGAGCTTGTGGGCAGGACAGGGAAGTGCTGATGAGGAAATTGAGTACACCAGAGCATCTGGCCTGTCCATCTTAATCTGGACTTTACAAGCAGTGTCTTGTGTAGAAATTCTCAAGTGCTTTTTTTTTTTTGGTTTTGTAAGTAGCTGAATAAAGTAAAACATTAAGCTTAAAATTATTTCTACCAGGGTTTTGTGGAAGCAGTTTGAAGCAAGATATTTCTGTGTAAACTTACATGTTGTTATTCCCAACATTCATTATTAGTATCTGGTCTTATTTTGGTTTGTGTAGTTGATGTGACTGTATCTGTGAAATGTCTTTTTTCCTTCATTCATTACTTAAAAGCTTATGAAATATGCAATAGCATCTATTTTGACAGATTTTTTTTAATTGCTCTTGGAATCTTATGATATAGAAGGAAAGGTTGGCCTTGCTTTTCACATGGAACAGCAAGGGATGAGATTCAGGGAGTTCATTACTTGAGGAAATCTTGCATCTGTCAGCAACATGTGCAGAGCTGCAGTTTTTATCATGGAAGTTTTCATAGCCTGAGGTGTCATGGGCACAGGCCATGCACATGGAGGCTCTTGATGACGAAGGCTGGAGTCTTGAACTCATTAGGTCCTGAATGATGTCAGTGGAAAGAGCAAAAGAAAACATTTGGTGTGCATAAAGTAATCTGGGTTGCTGAGGGGTGTTCTCTGTTAGTAGGAGTTTCCCAAGCATGGAAGTCTTCATGCCCTAGCATAAGGCAGCTGAGAAGTGACAGAGGCAGGAACAGATAAAGCAATGTCATCCTCCACCAGCCTGGGAGAGTATCTGAACCAGCTGAAGAAGGTGGCTTCCTGAACAGATGATAGCATCTAAATAACTGGCCTCATTCTCAAGGTTGACCATCTTCTGGTTACCAGTGGGGTCAGTGGGAGCAATTGGTTAATAGCTTCACTGTGTCTTAAATTTAAATAAGGCCTAAAACCTAAACCTGAAAGGTCATCAGCTGAAATTTCCACTACCCAACCGCATCGTTTTCTGGTGTGTACCTGTACTATCTGATATTTTGACAAAATGCAAAAGATGATCCAGGCAGTAGAAACTGAAGGAAATAACCTGGGGAAAGAGACAATGCAGATGTGTCGTAGAGATTTTGCCAATTGTTGCCAGCAGTTGAAATTTTTTGTAAAATGTTCCACAGCATCACTGGTCTCTGGTTTTCCTTTACCCACAGAAGTAGGACCTCTATCACAGCAGAATAAAATCCACTGTCTTATTTGACACCATTTAAAAAAGTAAATGTTCTTTGCTCACTAGGTGTGGGTTATCTGTACTCTCTTTGAACGTTTTTTTGAAGTGAATTTTTCACTTGATACGTGCTTCTCTAGGTATTGGGGCTATGGAAAATGTTACAAATAAAGGCCTGTTTCATTTATTAGGTGAGTTTAAAGTTCCTTCATTGTTCGATGTCAGAAGAACAATTAAGTTTTATCTGAGCAGAGCAGGGTGTCCCTAGATGCAGGTTACAACGCATCCAGTGATACTATTAAAAGAAAGATTGTTTGTTGTTGCATTGGGGAATCCTTATAAAACATCAGGAAAACTGCCTGGAAGAATATAAATGTGTTCAAGCAATGGAGTGAAATACTCTTAAACTGCAGGGTGATGGCCTGTAGCTGGATAGGTTTTGAGAGGAGCTGTTTTGATGTGATTGTTGCTTTTCCCAACAGTCATAAATGGGATGTACTGGAACCCTTTTTTTTTTCTTGAGGCTTCTGCTGTATGGAGTTACAGTCCAGAATCAAAGCTGCTGTTAGTGAAGAGAGCATCTAGCCTAGAGTTCGTGAAATAAACCCTGGTGAGTTTTTTTTTATAAGATGCATGTGGCTTATGTGCTTCCAGAAATGTTAGGCTTTTCCTGTGTACAGACCAGCATAGCCTCACAAGATTTGTTTTCTCTAGCTGTTACAAGTGTGTTTAGTGTTGGCTTTGTGTTTCAGTCTGTGATCTGGTTCCGTGGACTGTCTGAAGCTTCCCTTCCTCAAATCACTACTCGTACTCAAGAACACCTATGCTGAGTTACACTGAAGATCACATTGTGGTGGCAGGAGCCCCCAGGGTGGCCAGAGTTCAGTTAACCTTGCATCTAGGTGAGCATCGACTGGAGACCATCTGCCTTGGTCACCTGGTCAGCCCATGGTGGGATAGGTCTGACCAAAGATGGACTTTCTACCTGAGCTAGGCTCCCTTTGGGGTCACTAGACATCTGCTTAATGCATAGCCAGCAAGGTCAAGAGCACGATTTATGTTGCTCTGAAAGAGACTTGTAGAGCAGGGCAGATGAATTGTGCCTTGGAAGTGGCCATTTCCCATGATTGCCTGTACAGGGGGTTCAGAGAGACTAGCTTTCCTGCAGTTGTGTAACCTTAGGTGAGGTAAATTCATCCATGCTACTCCAGGATTGGTAGAGCTTATTGTATCATGTACACATTTTGTCCACAGACTGGAAAAAACCCAAAAGCTTCACCTCTCTTACCTGCCTATTGAGTTAAAAGTCAGTCTGATCTAGTGAAGAAAACACATTGCCTGTGGAAGAGGCAGTTGATAGCAGAAGTAAACTGGATCTTGGGGTGCTAACCTGCCAGCTTCTCCAGCTCAGCTGGACAGGTCTCTTGAAACCCAAGCACAAAATATGTATTACATAGTAATTGTTACCAAAGTTATTTATTAGGAAGTTTGGCCTTCAAAAAATTTTTATAGCTACTGATATATTTTGAATGGCTTTCTTACGAAGTGCTAAAAATAACCATTGTTCTTCATCTGCCCTGCTTTAAAGGAAGCTAAAAATTGTCTGCTAAGGTATGTCTGATATTTTGCAAAAAGGAGCTTAAATAAAACCACAAATGCAGATAGAAATCTGTGAGAATTGGGCAGGAAAACCTTTGAGCTTCCTGATGAGAGTTATCCGGATCCCAAGACACCGGCTCCATTAACTGTAGAGAGCAAGAGGAGCCACAGATTATTTTTTTTAGTTACCTTTCCTTAGGCCCTTCCTGCTCCTGTCAGTATGGGAGTGTTCAGAGTTAGTGTGGGTTCTTCCTTAAATATTGCATCTGCTCTGTTTTTTTTACCTTTTACCCTCTCTATATTTTACTTTCTTTGTTCTCCTTACTGTTATAAAATAGTCATTTCTGTAATCTAAATCAGACACTAAAGAGTTGTATGAGGCAGCAGTTTGCCCCCTAAGTTCCGGGGTACCTTATTAAGGCAGCTTATTTAACCCTTATTTCTCAAGGAGTAGAATAAAGTAGACGTACACAGGAAGCTTCTCAAGTCCTGAGACTAGCAAACGCAAGTATAAGCTCTGGAGCAAGAGGCAGGCTTGATTTATTTAGTTAAGCCATTTTAAACTTTTCTTCCTTTAAGCAGCTGGGGTTTGAGAATGGATTGCATGGTAGGGTTGACCCAGATGCGATAGTGAGAGGTTTTTTTATATATGAAATTGTAGTACTTACTTACATTCTGCCTACTGTTACTACAATACTCTATGTAAGTGCCAGCTGTTCTAATGAGAAGTAATTGGGACAATTAATAGCTCTTGACACTTTTTATTGTCTTTATTCTCTTTTGTGTCTTCCCTGGTTCTGCATCCTTCCTGTGTAATTGCAAGTTGCAGGAGACGTAACCCTTCTGCATGCTGCTTGTCTGTCTCCTTTGATTCCTGCTGTACCTCTTTTCTGATCCAGCCACCTCAAACTCTTCCCCAGATCCTTTTTCTGATTGCTGTCTCAAAGCTTGGAAGCATCAGCACATTAATCCCTCTTTCAGGTTATCATCTTTGTTCTTGTTATTGATATTATTTGGCCTGAGTGCAAGGCACATAGCACACTGTATTACAGATTGGTTTAAAGCAAATCCATCAACTTTTCTAAAATTAGGCAACGCTGCTTGAAAGACCCCGCTCACATTTTTTATGAGGGTTTTTGTGCTCATACATAGGCACATTAAAAATGGCTGAACTCATGTAAATCTCCCTGGTAAGTCTAGACTTCTTTGGTGTCTAGGTCCTTTCATTATTTACAAGTAAATACACTTTAAAAATGCAGTCATAAATCTTTGAAAACGTGTTCATTTGTGCTCAGTTGAAACTTTCCTAACTGTATTACACAAAATTGACAGCAATGTAGAAATGCTTTAACTCTCTCCGTAGGTAGGGACGAATCCTGCTTGTAGTGATAGGAAAGCAAGCTGTAGAATTTAAGATATCTGGTGTTGAACACAAGTTTTAATATCTCTAAATTTAAAAGAGGGAGAGCAAAATGTGGGGACTGAAAGCACTGAAATGTATATTCCTGAGCTGAAAGTAGAAGAACTAGGAAGGGGAAAAGAATTGATGATAACTCCTATTGCTGTATTAACCTGTTTACCTAGCGTGAATACTGCCTTTTGCTTTTCAGTCTTGCAGCACTGGCTGTGCGTTCTTTAAAATGTACTGAAAAAAATTGTCCAGCCGGGATGTGCTGTGTGACTGAGTGGATGCTGTGTTTTGCAGAGCATCAGTTAGGAGCTGGGAGAGGAGCGTGGAGCTGAGGTACCAAGGATACTGCTAGGCTTTGGATGTGCTGGGAAGGTGCTGAATCATCTTCTCCAAGTGCTTCTTGCATTGTAGCAGCAATGCTGGACCACCTCCCTGGGTGGCCTGTATCCTGATGCTCACAGGAAACCTCTGAGGTTATTCACATAGACCCATGCCTAAATCTGCATGGATGCCCAGCCTTCAGCTTTGAAAAGGAGGATGTGGTTCCTATCACCAAGACTTTTCTCGCCATCAGAGCTGTTTACATCTATTAATTTTGTTACCTCTGCTGTACCCTGGAGAGTTTTCTTCCAGTCTCCCGGTGTTCAAACATAAGTATCCACAGTGGGATTTGCAAATACACCCATCTTCAGAAAATTGGTGTGTGATACTTAGAGCAGCTATGCAGCATCCAAATTGCACATCTCATAAGGCAAGAAAAAGAAAGTGGGCAAGCAACCTTAAATAGCATATTTGTGCAAAAGCAGCTGAAGTGTGCTTTCTGTGGGAACTGTGGCTACTTGCCTAAGCTTCATGGATCTAAGTTCCTCATTGAGGGTTCTAAGTGTATAGGAGGGGGTTTTGTTGGGCTTTGCATCTGGTGTCCTTTCATTCCAGATGTCTTTAAGGAGCTAGGTCTCTAACTACTGCTGTTTGTAGGTGTGTGTTTTTTCTTTCTGGGCACAGATCAAAAAGGTGATAACTTTTTCCAGGTAGATACATGGCACATTTAATCTCCCCAGCATAGGAGGAATCTCAGTGCACCAGGTAGTACGTTGCATCAGCAGTGAATCTTGTACAGCTTGTCGGCTTGTCGGTGGGGAACACAGCAGGGGCAGAAGAGGAGGCAGGGACAGGTCCCAAGAGGATCATCAAATAAGAAACTAATAAAAGCTCCAAACCACATCAGTCATCTTTTTCACCTACTATTTCCCCCAAAATTGTATGCTATTTCAGTCTTTTCTTTTTTGTGGGTAGTGTTTGATTATCATGACTGTTAAGTATTTTGTAGTGAAACCTTCAAAATTTTACTCTTTTCATCAAATACATGAATTAACTAACCTTAAAGAGCAGTTGTCCGAAGAACATTGTGTTGCACAATGTTACAGTCTCTATCACCTGCTCCTGCTCAGTTTCCACAGGGCAGTTCGTGTGGTGTTTTACTTTGCTGGTTGCTTTTTAAACTTTTCAGTAGCTAAACAAACTATGTTATTGTTTATATATACACTCCATTATAAGCTGCTCAGACAACAGTGAAAATGACCTTACTGTATAGGTAAATAACCTGGTTGGCCATTGTTTTTCCCTCTACCTCCCCTGGTCCATACCATCTCCTGCACACACATGCAGAGAAGGGAAGTCTGCTTACCTGGACTGATTACTCTTTTTGTTTCTGTTTTTCCTGAAGTCTGAGTTAGGCACCATGAACAGCTTGGCCCTAGCTTTTCCACCTGAGTTAGCAGCACTGAATTGCATGTTTAGCTTTTTGCATTTTCTTATTTCACGGATGGTTTTTTAACAAAATAGTTAATGTCTTCTCTCTGTGTACATTCGTAAGGGGTTTGCACCCCTTCATGTTCCCTCTTTCTTCTGTTGTTCTTTTTTAGCTAGTCAGTGGTATAGGTGGTGGAGGATATTTTAAATTACTGTGAGAGGTGCTGATGAAGAGGCTGTGTGTGAGCTCAGTAAAGACAGTGTTGATGTGATACCTTGAACTGGAGACTGTTTCTGCAGAGTCTCTTGAATTATTGCATAGGGCAAACCCTTGTACTTGCATCATGTAATGTCCTTTCCCAGCCCGTTGTCTTCTGTTAAATCATTTTGTAGTTCAAATCCATCTCCTACTCTCACACACATCTCCTTTGTTGCTCATCCACCTGCAGCCTTCCGTGTGTCAAACAACAAAACACTCTTTGATCAGAATTAAATCTTAACTTTATGATATGAATGTCTTGGAAAAGAATAACACAGTTCTAGGCATAAATGTTTAGTCCTCTGGAAGAGTGGAAAATGAGGTGATGGAAAATGCCATGTTGTAGTTTGCAGGCAGCAGCATTTAAATGGTTTGCTATAATCATATTAGGATAGAATTAACCAGAGTTCTTTATTTTGTACTGCAGTGAAATGGGGCAGTTACTGATCACTTTCTCCTCCCTCTCGCTTTGATTAGCGTGAAAACTCAAGCAGCAAAAAAATTACGGGAGTTCTGCAGCAGTGCACGGAGAAACTGGTGTGAGAGCCTGTGAGTTGGAGTTCTGTATCCTTGCACATGAGAGCTCTGGTGCTTCCCTAATAGACTGAAAATGAGACCACTGCTGCTTTGTAAGAGGTCTGTTCCAGCCACATTGCTCTACAGCTTGGCAGATGGTGGCATGTGAATGGTTTCATATTGATTGGATGGATTTGCCTCAGGGTAAGAAGAGTGTGGGTCCTTAAAGATGCACTTCTAGATTTATTTTTTTTTCTTATTTTGGGGGAAAAAAAAGTATTGTTATAAAACGCTTCTCTTTAAATAAGAGGAGCGTGTGGTAATCAAAGCACTGAAGTTACCTGGAAATAAAAAGTCCTTAAATAGATTATCACAAAGACCAAAAAGCCAAGAATACTTATTTACTAAATGATTAGGTTTTTACATTAGAAGAAAGTGACACTTTTAATTAGTGTTCAAGGCATATGGTGAATGAGAAAATAAGCTTATTTCATGCAAACAGAAATCGATGCAAATAACCTTTCTCCTCATATAAAAAGGGATGACTTGAAACTCAATACATATTCAAGAAGGTTAAGTCATTACTGCATCACTTTAATATTAGTTAAAGGCCAACAAAGAAAATCACTACTCTGCATATACTTACTCAGCAAGGATTGCCATAAACGAAAGAATTAGGTGATGGTACTTTGTAGGTGATAAATCTGAAGAAGCCCTTGTCCACATAATGCATTTATTCTTTAACCTCAGTAAATAACCTTTTGGGTTCTGCCTTAGTGCTGGTACTTGCCAGAGATGCCTTAATTCTCCATCGATTCATCCCAGCTGGTAAAGACATTTTGTGATGCCCTTTGTTTATTGTTCTTACACCTCTGTGTTGGGCTTCAGTCTTGTAAATGTTGTTTGTAAATCCTTCGCTATGAAATGACTTTCCAAATGCGTTTGTGCAGCACCTAGCACAAAGATCCCAATCCCATTCAAGCCTCTGGGTGTTGCTGTAGAGTGTTGAGTGAATTTGTATTTTTTTTTTCAAGTAATGGAAATATTCCTTGAGATGTTTGACCTTAAAGTGCAATAAAAAGAAAAAAATTAAATAGCTTGCAGACATGTGGTGAAGGGGACAGTTTGATAACTTGAGGGACTTGGATGCTGTTGAAAACTGAATTCTTTCTGTACATTTCAGTCTTGCGCTCTGATGTGTGCAGCAGCAGTTTTGTAAGTGAATTTAAGCCAAAATACATCATGGCAGTATCTTATCAAGTTGTCTTCAAACTTGCTTGAAGGTATAGTTCATATTTTCTAACAGACTCTACCCGCATGCGAGTTATTTACATGCTGAATTTTGAGTTGCCATGAATGAACACTGTTGTGCTGAACTTAATGCTAATTTTGTTTCTTCTGCAGTACTGACCGTTTCTATGTGCGTGCTTTCCCTTTTAATTACACTTTGTTCTCACAACTGATTGGGTTTTATCATTTAGTTTATTTTCGCTGAATGAAATGCTCCTGTATAAATTTTAAGGTCCCTTTAAAAAAAAAAATAATCGGGTAAAAGTGAAGTGATCTTGGGGTTTTTTGTTTGTGTGGGCTTGCTTCTGGGGAGGAAAGGGCATAAAACAGTGCAAAAGAATTATTTTTTTTTCCTTCCTCCTCCTTGATAAGCGTAGGGGGGATTTACGCTGTGTTTCAGAACCAGCAGCTATTCCAAGAAAAATCTTTAAGATGGTTACTTGAATCTGTGTACACTGCCCACCTGGTGGTTATGGAGTGAACTGTTACTTTAAAGAATAGTTTAAACAACAGCCATGTTTGGGGCAGGCTAATCTTGCAAAGAGAGCAGTACATATAACAGGAGTCTACAGTGTGATAAGGGGAAAATTCAGCTCACTGACTAGATGTTTTAATGTGCGAACTCTAGGGAAATAACATATTGACTATTCTGTTGTGCGCAAGAAAATTGAAGAACCCTTTGCAGACAGAGGGCTTGCAAAGGATTCTTTCTGTTTCTCTTAACCAAAATCTGTGGCAAGATGTTTGAAATCAGCAGGACGCTTAATGCTGCTTTGTTAAATAATGAGGTAATATTTTGTCACTTTTTCTGGGCAGCATCTGGTTTTTTTTTCCTCTCCTTTTTCATGTGTTTGTGAAGGATTCAGTTCAATCTTATGAAAGTAAGAGATTTTTTTTCTAAAAAAAAATCATTCTTCAATTTATTATTTTTTTTTCCTTTTGATGCTTTTGGAGAATTGGGTTGTCTTTTATTTGCGGTTTCAATCGGCTGCTGTTGCCTAGGACATTATGCCACGTAAGGCTTCTAAACTGCACAGAGTAGGTAGTTATTAACGCTGAATTGGCTTCTGGTATAGTCCATCTGGGCTCTGTATGAGAGAGCTTGCTAGCGGCTACTGATGCTAAGATACCCGCAACCTTTGGGATGTATGCGTGGTGGAGAGGGGCTCAGTGATATGAGATCACTTCTTTTAAGGGAAACTGTCATTAATGAGTCAAGAAACTGCTCATTTATGGTAAGGAGAGGGAGGGAGGGGGGGGGCTGGGAAAACAACCCTGTGATTTCATTTTGATATTGGATTAGCTGTTTAAGACAAGTTTCTTTTTTTGTGGGGATGGAAGATTGTATTAAAAATATGCTTTGCTCAGGGGCTTTGCTGGCTGATGCTGGAGAGACTGTTACTGAGAATCTGATGCTTTACAAATGTGTCACAACCGTGGTGCGGTGGTCAGTCCCTTACCCTGACAGATAAATGGTACTGTTGGAAACACGAGAATAAGGTTGACTTTTTCAACAATAGGATTCTGCCTTTGTCTTTACGGAGAGAGGCCTCTGAGGATGTTAGAGCGTTTATTTTAGTGTTCCTCGGAAAGGCTGCGTGTGTGGGGTGCTTTGGGGGGAAAGCGGTCAGTCTGCAGAGTACCTGGATTTATAGACGGATAAGATAGCTAATTTTTTTTAGAGGAGCGGCGTGCAATTATTGTTTCAGAAAAATGGCTGAATCTTTTGATATGCATAACGAATTTATAGTAACAAAGTAGGCTGAAGTTGAAAAGACTTAAAAATAATTTCTGGATGCCTTCTTCGGTGCTATTTAACCCCTGAAGAGACCTTAAGTAAAAATTTGCATTACAAATCTAACTTTAATATTCGATGTATATTTGCACAAGAATGTATGGTAATATACTGGCTCTGTAGCATTTTGATGCCTGTGTGTTCAGCCTACTAGATCACTTAAATATTTGAGTTAGGAAATCTTAGGAGCTAGTTTAATCTCTACTAGTTTTTGCCAAGCTACAAATGTGCTCCAAAAGATGCATGGTGAGAGAAATCCTCTGCAGCCTTCTACATTGTTCGTGTTTTAATTGAATTCAGTGCACATTCCACAAATGGATTCTATGATGTCTTCTAAATGCGATTTTTCTCCTTGATTGGTCTGTTTGTGGCTAGATTTTTATAAGCTTACTGTATTTCGTATGTTTTGTTGGTGTGTTTAGTCTGTGTGTGTGTGTTTGAGCGTGTCTGTGGTTTAAAGAAATTTAAAATGTACAGAATGGGAGTTCAGAGCTTAGCAGCTCAGAGGGCATATTTATACTTTAAAAAAAAAAACCAAAACTTCTAGAACAATGATTATCCGATTACACATTTTTGAAAATGGCTTTGGTGGTTTGTAGCCAGGCTTGCTTTCTCCAGGAAAGAGCTAAGTGAGCTTATAATGTGGCCCATCCTAGCTTTCTCCGTCTTTAGCTCTTACACTTTAAAAAAGCTTGTGATGGTACCAATTCCTTTTTTTTAAAAAAACCCCCCATATTTGGCTGTTGAAATGAATATGCGAGTGGTAAAATTAAATGATTTCTATGTATGTTAATAGAGTAATACTCCATCGCTTTAGTCGAGATGAACGTAAATTCAAGCTTAGTTGCGGTTACAGGGTGCCATGCCGCCTTACTTTGGCCAGAACATGCTTTAGGAAAATAACTCCAAGTAGGAGAAAGAAATTACTGCTTCTGAACTTGTGAGAATTTTTAATAAACTTGCTGTGGTTGGGAGAGGGTAAAATACTGCTGCTGGGAAGGGAAGTTTTGTTAGTTTGTCAGTGGCAGGGAGCGGAGGAATAATGAGTGTGCATTGTTAAGTTAAGCATGTTCCTCTGTAAGGCTGGGGAGGGAAAAAAGAAAAATTTCTTTTAAATGCTGAAAGTTCGCTGTTGTTTTATTTCCTGTAGAGCTGAAGAATAATGAAGCGAGGTGGTGAAATAATTCTGAAATACTACTGTCGTTCAGGGGGAGCGCTCTGATAAATAGGTGTCTGCTGTGCCTTAGACAGCGTCAAGTGGCAGCAACAGCAAATCCACTTCTAAAAATATGTATTTTAAAAAACCTCACAGGGCTGGAGGAAGGAGAGATGGGTTGATTATTAAAATCAATAGCACCTGAAAATAAATGCGGCTTTAAATGCGTGTCGAGGTGCTTTTGTTGTGCCTTTAAGCCTAGAGGCAGATCATTAAATATGCATTTCTCCGGAAAGCAACTGTCGAAAAAGATAAGGTAGTTAAAAAACGCCGGACCTGGGAGCCGGGCGTGCGGGAGGTAAGAAGATGTAGGCACTGAAGCATGGCCGAGGTGTGCCATCGCTGCGGCCCAGGGCTCCTGTGCCAGTGGGGTGGGAAGAGGTAAAAAAATAGAAATAAAATTAAATTTAAAAATATTTTAAAAAATTTTTAAACCCCCCAAAAATACAGGGATGCGTGTTGTTTCTTCAACCGGCCCTTAATTACTAGACACAAGCAGCAGTTCAGAAATCTGGTCTCTGTTGTTGTAGAGGTCACCAAATCATTAACATTGTCAATCTG